>JANHGN010011300.1:0-72618 GCA_024605025.1 Megaceryle maxima
CATTGTTAAAGGTATATATATAGTTTAGTATGGCGGGGGGGGGGGGGAGGCGAAGGCAAGCAAGGTACATTTAGATTTCAGTGTTGGTATGCTTTGAGTTTGCTTTGTAATTTTGACTGTATTTTTCCATATGCCTTGGTATCTGCCAACACAGACCTCACAGAGAGGTGAGATATATGTCTTCCATCGTATTTATTTAAATAGAACAAAAATATTGTAGTTTGTTTTGCATATTTTCTTTCTAAATAAAGTGTCAAAACAAGACTGAATTATTTTTTTCTTAAAAACTGTCTAACTTTCTGAAAGCCACATATGGTTCTATTAATTTTAAAACCTTTAGTATACAAGATTTAGTAATGGCTTCATTGCTTCATGCAGACTTGAACATCGATCAGATGACGTGTGAAATGCATTTTTTTTTCCTCAGTCTAGTGCACAGCATTGTCTTAGCTTCTCAGAACAGATACCAATTTGTCACTGTTGTAAACATACGGCATTATCTATCAAAATATAGTAGTTCCCACCCCCAGTGTCCCATATATAAAATATAGGGTAGTGATCTTACAGATCACGTTTGACATACACTGTAAAAATGCTGGAACTCATTTTGCCATTCTTGCTGGTGTATCATTTATTAGAAAACACACCATGCTGCAAAACACTGTAAACAAAGGAAATGATGCTGAATCTAACTTGTAACTACAGGGAGGGTAGCTTTGTGCATCCTGACACTGTTGTCTAGCCACTTGAGAAACAAATTCTTCATAATACACTTTGAAAACATGAGAAACTAAAAGAGAGGTTTACAGACCACAAATCATCCACTATGAAAGAAAAATAACCTAGTGTTTTAGTGGTTGGGGTTTTAGTCTGTTGGTTTGTTTTTTTAAAGTCTATGCTTAATGCACTCACATATAAAGATGGATCAGAAATCTCATTGGTTGCTACATCTCCGTAGAACATGTTTGGAATGTATTTACTGTCTATAGCTCTGGACTAATAAAACTGACTTTCAGTGAGGCAAAATGAACAAGTCAAGTCAGTGGAAAAGAAGAAAAGATTATGAGAAAAATGTCTATTTCAGAATCAGATGTTCGCAAGCAGATTTCCATTCTACCATCTTCTTATATTTAATGGATTGACATAAAAGTGCAAATAGCACTTCAGTGTCAATAGCTATCAGTTCTTATTTCAGCTGAAATCATAGCTCCTAAAAGGTGAGGGCCAATGTCTGTCTTTGTTTGTTTCTTTGTGGCAAGTTTTTATTTTTTTCAGGGTTCTCAGAATGGAGTTTTCACAGTTTCATTTAAAATGCATAGGCCAAAACTTTTTATTCACTGAAGTAGATAGGAATGGTTTCCTTCTCTTTAAAAGCATTAGGCCATTAGCTTACATTCAAAACCAACACTTGTGAGTGCTTTTGCTGCCCATTTATTTTTCTAGAGTTTGTGAGATTATGTGAAAGAAGAACTAGGAAAGGAGGAAACATTGAAAACAAAAGTTTTTGAACAGAGGTTGGAGGCTAGAAGCTCTGAAATGAATTCACATTTGTGAACAGTCATATTAGTTACTCAGTTTCTCATATGTTAAGGGTATTTTAGAATAATCAATACTGCATGAAAAAAAAAATTCAGTTTCATCAATATTTTTTCCTTCCACAAATTCCTAATTTTTATCAAGTTAATGATAGCAATGTTACCTTAAATTGCTGGTGCAGAGTGGGTACCTATACTTTCTATAATTAAAAAGGCATCACTGAAGACTGAAAAATGCAAAGCGAAGTAGAAATACCTGCAGGGAAAATGGTAAAGGAATTAATATTTATGATTGATGTTTAACAGCATCATTACTGTGGTTTAAAAAAAACCAAACAAACAACAACAACCCGAAACAAAAACCACTGTTCAAGAGATTAGCTAAAAATAATCCAGTGTCCCTTCAGAAACAGAATTTCAGAAATACTAGTTTTGCTCATCTGTATTTGGTTTCTAATTTCCTGTGGTCTTTATGTATAAGAGATAGACAATATTAATACTGAGCAATTTAACACACATCTGTTTATGAGAGATTCTGAAGGAAATGCATATGTAAAAGCTTTGCAGATGACTCAGTGAAATCTCACAGTTTATATGTATCAAATAAATCTGTGAAATCTGGAAATATCTGTGAAGAATAGAAACCAGACCTGCAGCTAAACTGCAAGTCTTTTAACAGATAAATGAAAATCCACTCTGAGAGAAGTGATAAGGCCTAAAGCCAAATCATAGTCTAAATGGGTAAATGTGACTTAATTATGTCAGTTAGGCACAGCACAGTGCTGGAACAGCCCAGTATACTCTCTCACATAAAAAGTAACTTCCTAAGTAGCTGAAAAATAGCTAGAAGGGAAATCTCACCAGGTCACTGCTTAGCATCAAGTTCACATGTCCTGGTGACCAAAGTTAAGAGACTGAGGAAGAAATTTTCTTTTCTTTTTTTTCAAGGCAGCAGGAATACATTGTGTATAAACAGAAATGACTGTGAGTGGAGGTAAGGAATTGTACATACCTGTTAATTGTTCTGTGTACTTCCATGGTTCCCTTCCTGCTCTGCTGGCAGTTTCTTCCTGGATACAATAAGGGGAATTCTTCTTATATGACTATTTGAGTAGTTCTATAACTAGCAGAATTTACAATCTCTTAAAGGGATTTAGTAAAATTGGGAAAAAAAAAAAAATTCATTACAAGTAATTTGCTGTTTTGTGACACTGGCCTAGATTATCCTGCCTTATAAACAAATTAAATTGCTTTCATAGCTCTCATGTCAGTATTCCTCTATTTTCATAGAAGATATGGGAATAAGGCAATGAATTTCAGCAGTCCCTTAAACTTTACTTAAAGAGGAATAATTATATGTTTTTATTTCCCTTTGTGCCATAATAGTTGAAGAACAGCTGATATCAACATCTTAAACTGATGAAGCAATACAAATTCTTTCCAGATAAGCACATTTTCCTAAGAATTAATCTATGTATGCCTTAAATATGCAGAGTTCTTTTCAGCATTCTAAACCCAGTAATTGGATCAATTATGAGGAAAGGGAAGGAAAAAGTAATTTTATTTTCATCAGAATGATTCACCAGTACCTTATTATCTAAAGACACAGTGATGTCCCAGGGTAAAAGAATCTGCCAGGGCAGGGAGGGCAGGGCTCAGGAATATCTTGGCTCTGCTTGAATTCTGGAGGACACATGTCCTCTTCAACTCCATTTTCTTCACTAGCTGCCAAATCAGCTTAGCTGGAACATGACCTCCCTTAGCTATCAAATTATTGATTACTTGCTCTTCCACGGGGGGGGGGGGGGGGGAAGGGGAAGAGTTGAAAGGTTTCCTAGAACAAAAGTAACATATTCTAGATTTGGAGTCAAGCTTTCTTAGAACATCTGCCAAAAAAACATAGTAACATCAAAGCCCAATTATGATATTAGCCTCTTCAGTAAGAGTGACCAAATAGCTCTGTAAGTGTACTATATGGCATAACAGTAATGCACTACAGTAGTACAAATGGAATATAGTATTACTTTACACATCCAATCAATATAATTTCAATGTATTTCTGGATTTATATTGAAAATATATCTAAGTCATGAGCAGTGAGTTTCTCCAGAACAATGCTGTGGAAAAGAGTGTCAAAACCTTTACTGAAGTCCAGATAGACAACATTCACAGCCCTTCCCTCACCCACTAAGTGGAATACCTTTGTCATAGAAGGAGATCAGGTTAGTCAAGTAGGATCTGCCTTTTATAAACCCATGCTAACTGGGCCTGGTCATCATGCTGTCCTGTATATGTGGTCAGATGGCACTCAAGCTTATCTGTTCCATAACCTTCCCTAGCACTGAGGTCAGACTGACAGGCCTGTAGTTTCCTGGATCCCCGTCCTGGCACTTCTTGTAGATGGTGTCACATTTGCTAACCTCCAGTCCATTGGGACCTACCTGGTTAGCCAGGACCACTGAAAGTGGCTTGGTAAGCACATCTGCCAGAGCCCTCAGTACCCTTGTGTGGATCCCATCTTGCTGGTGGATCTCCCATCTCAGAGAAGGCTTAATTCCTATTTGATCATTCCCCTGCACTACTGTGATTTCTAGCCCATCAATATCCCTTGTGTCTCTTCCATCACGAAGGAAACACAACGAGATGCATTTGCTCTCTATCTGCTCTATATAGTTTTATTTTAAACACTGTTCAATAGAATAATAAACTGAGCAATATCAAAGAAGGCTATGAAAGTTCTGTAGGCAAAGATGGTATTAATTCTATTCTGAGAGATTTAGATATGCTTGGCTGGGAAAGCCCTCTGGACTAGGTGTAGACCCAGTACCTCCTGGCACTATAGTAAGACAAGGGGCATCGAGCATCATTATGGCATCAAGAATCTAGAAGAAAGAATTTTCCTAGTGATTTTAAAGGCATTCTAGGGCTGGGGTTTAACTCCAGTGGGCAGCTCAGTCCAACACAGCTGCTCATTCACTCATCCCCAGTGGAATGGGGGATGTAATCAGAAAGGTAAAAGTGAAAAAACTCATGGGTTAAGACAAAGACAATTCAATAGGTAAAGCTGCACATCGTGCAGAGATATTCAACTTCCCTAAGAAATGGGTCTGGTCTGCGTATAGGGCCTTCTGCTTCCTTCAAAAGTGAGTCCCTATGACAAGGACGTATCTTTTTATCTTTACAAAAGTTGTTTTGATGTGAGGTGTAGTCTGACAGTTTCGGTGACACCTCTAAGCTAGGTGAGCCTTCATCCTTGCCATTATTCAGTTCCCCTCGCAGAGCATCATACCTGTCATGATCACTGTTTTCAGTAGATGAGGACTCAGGTCCAGGTTGAATGAAATCCAAAGGATGTAACTGAATACAAAGTGGTGATATTCAAAATAAACACACTAATCACCAAGTACTGGATGAAAGTAGGTCATCACTACCATCTTCTCTGAAAGATACTCTTTTTTCTTCACCGGTGACATAAGGTTACATAAGAGGTTGATTGCTGGACATGAGAAAGGCATGATGCTTTTATTCCAGTAAGGCCACACCCAGACACTATGGGCAGTCTGGAAGTAGAAGGAATCTTACAAGCAGAAAATGTGATGCTAGGGCCAAATAAGCAAGTGAGAATAGTTAAACTGTATGCCTAGCTGATTGAACTTTGCACGTATGTTTTTTCTGAGACATCTAAAAAAGTCATTCTGGTGAAGTAATTCAAACCTCAGACTGTGTCAGAAATAAAGAAAATGAGATACAGTTCTAGAGCAAGTTTTTTGGGGTGCTTCCATATTCACATTTCTTGGAGCACGATGTTAACTACCAAGTCATAGGATGTTCTGGACAGAGCTGCTCTGGATACTGTTATGCAGTATCTCTTTTTTGCAATAATTTCATGAGAGAGAAGAAGGAAAGAATTATTGGACAGACAAATTTCAGAACTTTCTTGAGATTTAGACTTGAATAATTATCTAGTAACAAACACATACATCACAGACTAAAAGAAAGAATAATTTATGTTAGAAGGATCTCAGTTTTAAGACTAGTCTTCCTGAAGAATTGAAATTACCATATTTTATTAGGTAAACCCTATTGCAGTATCATAGTTTTGGTTAAAAATTAGACTCTGATTTTAAAATCCTGTATAGATAAGAAAACTGCATTACTGTATAAAAACTTATAAGCACGGTCTCTGCAAAGTCTTTTCCCTTTAAAATTTCTGTGATAAACATTTTTCACATTCTGAAAGAAAAATCTTTGTTATTCTGACATTTTTAAGTATAAAGACAGAACTCTGAAATTATCAGACTTTAGTACTGCAGAACCTGCTTATTTTCAAGTCAGAGCTACACCCATTTGTACTGTTAAATGGATACAATGAATCTATTTCTACTAACTGTAAGGAATATTTCACAAGGTAATATATTCTGCAGCTGCTGACTTGATACACATTTTTATATTGCTGTAGCCCATCAACATCTCATATTACTATGCTACTATTATTTTGGGTTTTTAATAATTCAAAATGACATAATGGAAAAAGCAATTATAGGCATGAGAGCTATTTTGTGTTTTTCTAGTACAGACACCTTCCCCTGTGTGCACAACTGTAGTAATTAGTTTTGGTTTGTTTTCTCCCTCGTCTGGGAGTTAGCAGGAATTTGACCATAACTAATAAGTGCATGATTAGTTTAGAACCTTTTAATCCATAAACTCCTTTCTACTGGCATCCCTAATAATATTTCTAGAGGCTCCACTGAGATTCTGAGTGGTGTAATCATGTTAATACAATCACAAATTACATTCTAGTAATCTTGCATTTATTGAAGAAGATTCCCATCACAAGAATAAATGTAGCTAGTCTCATACTTTGCAGATTTGAAGAAAAATTAACTTACTTGCATGAGGTCTTCAACTTGTTCCAGTGGTTCACTAGCATTTTCATAGAAATGTAGGATTTGTTCAATGCAACCAACATACACTGAAGTCAAATATAATTTCTATTCCCATGGTCATATATAATAAGACTTATTGGTAATAATTTATTGATTTTAGAGAAAAATGAAATAAAGGTCTGATTTAATTAGGTCATTCTCAGATCTGTTTCAAGTCAGAATGAAAGGTTTCATGTATCATTGCTGCCATGTGTCTGCATCCAGAATATGTAGCTAAGACCAAGAACCTTCATACTCTTAGATGTAGAAAAAAATCCAGTGAAAGAATGTCATTGCACTAAAAAGTTTGGAATGGAAAAAGAATACTCGTCACTTTACAGACTGGAAATGAAGAAAATAGAGGCTATGAGACTCACTTAAGGTCCAGCAATAAACCTAGAGCAGAACAGACACCCGCTTAACCACAAAATTATTTAACCAGTGTTTTCTGATAGTAAAACCAATCTGAACATGTTATATCCTTAGATAATCATCCTGTGCAACCTAAGTAATAATATTTTGCTATCATTATTGAGTACTTCCTCTTCTCTAAACTAAACAATCCCAGTTCCCTCAGCCACTCCTCATATGACATGTTCTCCAGACCCCTCACCAGTTTCAATGTCTATCTGGATAGGCTGGATGGATGAGCCAAGACCAATGGTATGAAGTTCAAAAAGGCCAAGTGCCACGTCCTGCACTTGGGTCACAACAATCCCAGGCAACACTACAGGCTTGGGGAAGAGTGGCTGGAAAACTGCCTGATGGAAAAGACCTGGGGGTGCTAGTTCATAGCCAGTTGAGTATGAGCCAGCAGTGTGCCCAGGTGGCCATCAAGTCCAACAGCATCCTGGCTTTTATCAGCAATAGTGTGGCCAGGAGGACTAGGGAACTGATCGTCCTCCTGTACTTGACACTTGTGAGACCACACCTTGAATACTGTGTTCAGTTTTCGGCCCCTGACCAGAGGAAAGACATTGAAGTGCTGAAGTGTGTTGAAAGAAGGGCACTGAAGCTGGTGAAGGGTACAGACACCAGTCTTATGAGGAGCAGTCAAGGGAACAGGGGTTGCTTAGCCTGGAGAAAAAGGAGGCTTGGGAAAGACCTTCTCACTCTCTGCAGTTGCTTAAAAGGAGTAACAAGTGATAAAATGAGAAGAAATGGCCTCAAGTTGTGCCAGGGGAGGTTTCAACTGGATGGTTAGGAAAAACTTCCTCCTTGAAAGGGTTGTGAGGAACTGGAACAGGCTTCCCAATAAAGCAGTGGAGTCACCATCCATGGAGGTATTTAAAACATGTAGACATGGCACATAAACATGGACATGGTTTAGTGGTGACCTGGCAGTGGTGCTTTAACAGTTGGACTTGATTTTCTTAAAGGTTTCTTCCAACCAAAATTACTCTGTCATTCTATGATTCTATCAGTTACATATGCCTAGAGCTGTCCCTGGCCTGACCGGCTGGAGAAACTCCAAGTAGCTTGTCTTCACCCTGACAGACACTATTTTCTCCTAGTTCTCCTAATGCACATCTACTGCACCTGACAGAAGATAGTTGCACATCACACCAGCAATGCCTTTCCTATTCAAACCTAGTTATTCAATGAAGCTGGAGAGAGGCTATCCAACCAAAATGCACAGAAACCTCTATGTCACACATGCTGTTGTCTAGAAACATGACCAGATGACTTTTGAATATCATGAATATCAGGATGGAGATGTCACAAATTCTCTGGGCAATCATTTTCAACCATCTTGGTCTCCTCCTATCCTGTTCTTAAACATGACATATTGGTAAAACAACATAAAGATTCTGTGTGGACACCATTTAAAAACTGTGTGTGACAATGTATCTAAAGTGCTCTAAAAGCTTTGCTTCTTAAGGGATCTTAAATCAAGCTCCTCCAAAATATACAAACACTTTAGTGTTACTTGGAAGCTATATTGTTTATGTTCCATAATGCTACAGGAATGAGGCATATGAGGAGAAGGTTTATATTAATCTTTGAAAATTGTACTTAGGACCCCCATTTTAACTATCTCTGGAAACATGGCTCAGACAGCTTTACAGAATTGTGTAATTAGTGTGTAGACAGCTTTCCTTGTATCACTAACATGGCTCCTGAAAGGTAAACAAAGAGGCTCAATTTTGCAGTTTTGTCCATGATCCTGTTACTTAGGGACTGTATTTTCTAATTGTTTGATTATTAATAATGGATAGAACTTATTTTCATTTTCTCTGCACTCCAGAGTCTCATATCTTGCCCTTCTCATGCAACCTGGGATAGAAGTAATTCCAGCTTCATTTAACATTAGCAGCTACCAAATAATTTCATATGCAGACCAAACACTGCATCACATCCCTCTTCATCCCTAGAATGCCAAATAATCAAATGCCTCATCCACAGCTGCTGAATTTTACAAACTATCACTTAAAATACTGATTTGTCCTACATACTGCTTCCGGTATCTATCCCTTATTGCAGATTGCAGAATTCTATTTGTAAGATAATTTATATTTGGAATAAAGTGAACAGAAAGAGTATTGGTAATTACTCCTGATCTGTCTGATCTAGACCATTCTTTTTCACCTTACCTTTTTTTTTTTTCATGATCTTCCCTTTCAAGATTCATTTGCTAGAAGTCAAACTTTTTTTCTATCTATTCCTTTCTTCATCTAATCAATAAAAATGTATGATTAATAAAAAAAATCTTTGTCCAACTTTCCTTCAAATAAAATATGAAACTAATACAATATACCCATCAAGTTATCAAAATTTGTCTCTGAACTCTTTCCAAGGTGAATGCAAGTTCAACTAATAACAGAAAATATCTAAAAGGTGAATTTAAATGATACATAGACTTGCCATTGTCCAGCAACAGAGGTACAAGATGACAAATAGCAAGCATATTCCTACAAAGTCTAAATTTACCAGCTGTACCAAATATCACCTATAAATATTACAGCCAACCTTACAATAGTTTTGATGTCTTTGTTTAATACAAACATTCATCCATAAGACTTCAAAGGAAAGTATTTCTTGAATAAACATATATAATGTCAGTTCTTGAAGACTAGTTACAGAACAAATTTCCACTGAGATCTGTGGCTGCACCAGAAATCTTATAAAAGTCATAGAGTCTCTGGCATCAAAGGACTTTTCACTTAAATGTAAACAGATATTAGTACATATTTTGAGTTTGCTCCTTTGGGAATGACATAATTACTCTTAAATCAATTAAACATGGATTTGTTCCTCTGGAAAAGCTTTTAAAAATGTTTTTCCCTGGAATGGACTAAATGCACTGCTATAAAGGAATATGGTGATGAGAGTTTAATTAACTCAGAAAACATAGTGAGACACAAGACCAGCTCTTTTGTGAAATCTCAGGTCTTGAGGTTTCAGTTAATAATTAAGGCATTTAGTTAAATTCTTTCACATAATGCCTCATTTTCTAATCGCCTTTCAGTATCTGGGTTTCTTGTAGGATTGAAACTGCTAATTGATATATACTGGCAGCTTTTCTAAAACAAAACAGCTTCCTGAAGCAGTTTGAGGAAGAGTTTTAAAATTTCATCAAACTGCACTTCTGTAGAAAACAAGCTGTTAAGCAATAATGAAATAATTGTTCCATTCAAGTAGAAAACTGCAAGAGAGACATCATGTCAGACTTAGAGTTTAATCCAAAATTCAACCACTTGTTTCCTTGGTTTCTTTTAATCAGGCCAGTTGGGAATCTGCCGAGTTACAAAGTGCAATACACTAAGGTATTGGAAAATGATGTTTTCTTCCTAACCTTGCTCGCTTTCAACTGATCTAAAGAATAATATGAATTTATTTCTGACCTGTCCCTCAATTAGGATGGAAGAGAGAAAATCTATTACCTTACTCACATTAACAACTTGTATTTTGGAATATCATATTATTAGATGCTGCTGTTAGAAGGCAATAAAGAGAAGAAAAATCAAAGATCTATGAAGGCACTAAGGGAATGTAAGTTAAGCTTCTTTTCCAAGTGTCCATGTAAGCAGCTTTCCCATCTCCACTTCCTCTTGAAATCCAAAGAGACTGCCTTCCTTTTTTTAGAGACCTTATACATCTAACTTTATTTATTTTATCCCTTTACCAGTTGCCCAAGGACTAAACAGATAAGTTATTCTCCATTCCATTTTCAGTGAGACTATCCTACTAAAGCAGAGGTGAAGAAAGTGCATAACTCCTTGGAAGAACACACACAGAGACAGGCACAGTCATGTTTGCACTGACAAAAGGTCAAAGGTTGGAAGAAAGGGTCCTCAAAGAGCTGGAGTTCCTTAACCAGGAACATAGATCTCACAGCTGTCCCTAACCTTGGACTTTTCTATCTTCCAGGCTGCCAGACCAGAGATGTCCTGAAATCTGGGGGCTGCCAAGTGGACAGTTCTTGGGGGCAGCTGCACTCACACATCCCCAAGAGACACCACCAGTCCTGCCTGTGCTGGGCAGCATCCTCCAAGCAGTATAATCAAAATCCTCTGCTTCTGCTCCTTGCTGACTCCCCAAATAAAGGCCACGTCTCTTGATCCTTCTTGGTCACATTTTGTCAACTCACCCACCAGCTCTAGTGCTATTCAGTCATATGAAATGATGTAATTTTCAATGGCAGAAACACCAAGAATGCTTAATGAAAAGTGAGCACAGAGAGAAAGACTTGTCCATGAGCTTGATCCAGATGCTGATGAAGTGAAAGAGAGTTCCCTCCTGATTAAGAATGGAGATAGGTACTTTTCTCCTTGACTGGTAAAGTTTGAACATTACTTTTAAACACAGTAACAGAGAGGAAACCTACTGTATATATGATGACTAAACCCAAGAAAAACACATAATTAAAAAGGAAGGGACATTTTAAATCATCCTGTCTAATTAGATGGAGAAAGTTAATGGACACATTTTATTCATTCCTGCATATAAGAGGGGGGAAGTGTATTTCCAACAGATCCTGTTACTCTAAGCCATTTTCCTACCATAAGGAAAAAAATACATTGTTTTCAGTTTCTTCTGGACTTAGTGATAATGTATGCCAGCTCCCAAGGGAGATTTTAGTCTATCTTTGAGTTAATACATTCACTAGATTTTTTCCCTCCTGAAAAATTTTTCATCTCTATAGTGGAAAACCTGGTAAGACAATGTAGCTATGGTATACTCCATGGTATCAGAAATTTTACTTCAGCTAGAGACAAATGGAGACAATAGCATTAATATTTGGTATTGAACTTGTAACGTATGATTGAATGCTGAAAGGACATAATATCACAGGATGGAAGCATTACGAAAGTCTGAGCCTTGAGATTGCTCTATTGTATTCCAAAGTGGTGTACTCCCTTTTCAATATATATTAATATATACCTCACTTTTTCCTTTATCTGCCACTTATTCTTTGTATACCAAGTTTAATGTTCATATATTCTTCAAAGATTTGAACCCAGGAATAGATGAGATTTAATGTAGTTAATGAAAACTTCTAAGCAGCAGTACATTCTTAATGCACATAAATACTCATGCTACAATGACAGGACAAATGTTGTTCTTAATTCT
The DNA here is from genome assembly GCA_024605025.1 of Megaceryle maxima. NCBI lineage: Eukaryota > Metazoa > Chordata > Aves > Coraciiformes > Cerylidae > Megaceryle > Megaceryle maxima. Next base: position 12,035 of record JANHGN010011300.1, read on the forward strand.
TGGTTGTTAGAAAGATGTAATTTTCTGTTCTTATTCTTGCATGATTATCCAGTGCAGTATGCCTCACATCTACCTTTGTGTGGCTTTAAGAGTATAGAAATAAAACTGTTGTATTGTTAAGACATTATAGTGAAGCTCATTTCCAAACAAAGTTCACAAAATTATTATTACATCTTATTCTGAGTAATCCCCAATACAATATTTATTTTCAACACTACTCTTAATTTTTAACATTAGCAAAGTTCTGTATTATTTTACATTTTGAATTATTTTGTCTAGTTCTATAATTCCACAGTTGAAAAGAAATATAAAATAAAGCACATGTCAAGCAGGAGGTGTTTGGCCAAAATCCTTTTTTAAAGAAAGTACACAAATGCATGAAATTTTTGCAGGCACAGTTGTGAACTCTGTTTACATATGCTTTATCTGTAATTACCTATGTATATTGGATAAACTGCTCTTGCATATAAATAGGCACTTAAGCCTACAGTTACCTGATTGGCATGTGCAGTCAGAGTAACTGATCTTGCAGAGTAGGTATACAACTGCATGTCCAATGTCTAAAATATGGGTCTATAAAATCTAGTTAATTCCCAATAATCTTTAATATTAGAAGCAATTTGCCCCTTTGCTGAGTTAGGAAGCTGCTAAGAATAGAACAGCTGAGGTGCATTTTCTGCAAAGCCTTGTAAGGATAGGCTAAAAATTCTGCCCTTCAGCTCCACAAATGAAAGGTTGAAATGAGGGCTATCCCAAGATGAATAGCAAAACACTAGTAAAATCAGTATTTTACTTTTGACTGAACTAGTTTATCTGAAAAATAATTTGCTTGGTTAGTCTTTCAAACTTTTCTGTTGAACATTATGGTGGCAAAATCCATGCAAAAAGTTACCACATTTATATTTTCCCCTTCACATCTTACTTCAGAGTAAAGGAAGCTAAACAGATGTTTTACAAACCTGCAAATTATTCTTATTGTTGCTAGCTTTGATTAAAAAAAAACTGTGAGAACTTCACTTTCTGCATATTACCAATAGCTAAGATCTTCTTGATACTTCACAGATACAGACACTATCATTTCACATTCTTGTTTCTTTCATGGTGTAGTTCACACAGAACAGTATTTGCTGTTGTCAGTAATGAGTTACAGAAGAGAAGAAGATACAGAAGTAGTAAGAGAAGAGTTACAGAAGAGTTTGTCCAAGACATGTCAGGGTAATAAGTGGTTCATTTAAAATTTTTTTTTTTTTTTTAAATGTGATTTAAAAATATTTTTGCATTCTTTAGAAAGGAAGAGTAACTGCAATCTTATGGTGCTTCTTCACAAAAGCACATTTTCTATAGATGTTATGCTTTTTGAATAGTACATGCTAGTGGCTTGTCAGGTCACTGGAGGCAAGTCAGAAGGAATGTGAAAATGAGACTTTAGAGCTCTCCATTGCATTGCCTTTTCTGAACAGGCCACTTCTTTGCTGTCTTTAAATACCCTAAGGGCTCTTCCTTCTCATGCTAGGCTGCAAAGGCCACTAAAGATCATAAACATTGTTCAGGAACAGCACAGGATAAATGCAAGCATAATATGCTACTTTTTCTTCATCCATAATGCTGAGAGAGTGAGACAGATGAGAGCCGTATGTCGTGTCTATGCTACTACATAAAATCAATTATAAATTCTGGGCAGTTAAGCATACATAAATTTGAGGGAAGTATGGAATACCCGGTATATTTTTAATATTGTGTGTATACATACTAGGTCTTTCAACACATCCTCTCTTGCCATAAAAAAATCTGTCTGTACATATTGACCTGGCAAAACTTTGTATATTTTCTAAGATTCATGTTGGAATCTTAGAAAATCTCTCAATCTTTTGTACATCTGTGAAACATGGCTGTCCCCCAGAACATATGCACTTTGGTCATGTCTAGACCTTCCCTACATGATCAGAGCTATTGTGCATTTTACTGTATTAGAGTGGTGAAGTGAGAAAGGAAGACTAATGCTTCTGGGGAATGAGTTTGTACACATGGTAAGAACAGTAGGGTGCATTTATTTCTGTTAAGGTGTCATGGTTTAACCCTAGGCAGAAACTACGCACCACAGAGCTGTTCGCTCACGTGCCCCCTGCATTGTGCTGAGGGAGGGAATGAGATTAAAATTGAGAAAACTCCTGAGTTGAAATAAAGACAGTTTAACAGGAAAAGCAAAAGCTGCGCTTGCACAAGCAAAGCAAAACAAGGAATTCATTCACTACTTCTTATCAATAGGCAGGTGTTTAGCCACCTCCAGGAGAGATGGGCTGCATCACATTATGCATACTCAGGAAGATAAATATCATCACTCTAAACATCCCCCAGCTGTATATGCTGAGCATGAAATCATACGATATGGAATACTCCTTTGGTCAGCTGGGGTCACCTGTTCCAGGTGTGTCTGATCCCAATTTCTTGTGCACCCCCAGCCTACTCACCAGTGGGATGGTGTGAGAAGCAGAAAAGGCCTCAACTCTGTGCAAGTGCTGCTCAGCAGCTACTAAAACACCCCCGTATTATTAACATTGTTTTCAGCACAAATCCAAAACATAGCCCCCATACTATGAATTAAAATAACTCTATCCCAGACAAAACCAGCACATAAGGGAATTTTAGATAAAAATATGCTACCTCTAGTGGAATTTTAGATAAAAATATGCTACCTCTAGTCACCAAGCTGACACAAAAAATTACCAAAGTTGTGACCTTGGTGAACCACTTAGTGATTTCTTACACACTTCAAGCTTTTGTGGGAGTCACAGCATAATGGTTCATTGGGCTAGAGAGTCTGATGTTTGTTGGCTGAATCACATGATGCCTTCTGTAACATTTCATTGCTTTTTGTTCTGCAGAGTCTATTAACCTTGTGAGGAGTGATTCAGAAAGCCCAGTTTCAAAACACTCTATAACTCAATAACTGATTAAAATACTGTTCTAAAATGTGAAAAGGAAGAACATAAATGCAGTTCTCCAAATGTTAAGTTCAACTCAGGGCTACATCATAGGATATAACATGAAATTCTTGATATTGTTCCTTGCCTCCACAAAAAGTCTAATTCAGTTTGATGTCTTCTGGACAAAATGTTAAAAGTCAAGGAAAGCTTTCCCTGCCCCTTGTTTGTCCTTACCAACAGGTGGATATAAATTTTTCCATCACAATCATCTTCTTACTCAGTGTTGTTTTTCTTCCCTTATGCTGTATCAGATTTCTCAATGTCTAAGGGATCCAAAACATTCAACTGGAGTATAAATTCAGCTAGATAGTAAAATGCCAAGAAAATTGATATTTCTGTATTTTAATTGCCTTTCATTAATCACTATTCCAGCCATGGGACAATAGCTGACCTCACCCTTTACTCATGCAGAGACAAGCCTTGCATTTGTCTAGAATTAATGTATCTGTAACCAGATGACCCATCTTGCATTAATAATCTGTTAAAATAGCAGATAGATAAGACAAAGTACTGATCAGAAATAAATAATAATAGTGTTAGTGGTGAAAGAAGCTGAATATTATTAATTACAAGGCAAGCATCCTGGCAATGGGCAGTGAGGAGAAATGATAGTTTTGCCTCTGAATTTGGAGTCAGTCATGGATCATCGTTAGATGCTGATCTTTCACTTGTCTCTTACATGTTAAAGACCTGAAAAGGAAATGTATTTGTACACAAATAACAATTCAATTATTTTATAAAGTATTTTACTTTGCTGTCAGCTAATTAAATTCTGTCACTGAACCAAATATGATTGATTGCTACATACAGCTGTTCCCTGTAAATTTGTCTACAAATAGCTACTCCAGGATAGTAAGTATTCTGACACTCTCTAAAATGCAGTCAGCAACAGAAACAGACAACCGTTGAAAATGTAATCTTAACAAGCCTTCCACTGAACTCATGGGGATACCATTTTAATTAGAAAGAGAATGTCAGACTTGGAATAGCTTGCTTAGCAAAGTTCACTAAGTAACGTCTGATTAAAAGACACATGGTGGACAGCTTTATTTTCCCTCTAGGAAAGCCAATAGCTTTAGAAGTTATTATTTCCTTCAAAAGAGCCATTTAGTCATCAAAATGACAGGATTTTAGGCATGTGGCAGATTACCTTTTATATTTTTTAATATTTCAAAATTTGTTTCCTATTGATATGTCAAGAAAGACACCACCAGCCAGTGCATTTTATTATGAACAACATCAAGATTTATCCACAAAGCCAAGAAACTGATGCACACCAGTTATGTATACGATGATGTGATAGAACAGAATGCACTCTCAGGAAGGCTGCAATGATACAAAACTGGGAAGAGCGATTCACCAGCGAGTGGGGGACCCTGACAAGCTGTGGAAATGGACAGAGTGGAACCCCATAAAGTTCAACAAGGGCTACTGTGAAATCCGGTAGCTGGAGGTGAATAATTTCCTGCAGCAGTATAGGCTGGGGTCAACCAGCTGGGAAATAGCTTAGGAGAAAAGGTCCTAAAGGCCCTGGTGGACAGTAAATTGAGCATGAGACAGCAACATGCCCTTGTGGCAAAGAGGGCAAATAGCCTCTGATGCTGCATTGGGCAGAGTGCTGCCAGAAGGTTGAATGAGATGATCCTTTCTTCAACACTGATGAGACATCTCTGGGTATTATGGCCCGTTCTGGGCTCCCTCAGAGAGACACGACCAAACTGCATTGAGTATGAAGAATGGCCATGAAGATGATAAAGGGACTGAAGCATCTTTCATACAAGAGGCTGAGAGCTGGGGCTGCTTAGCCTAGAGAGCAGAAGGCTCAGGGGGACCTTAACCATGTATATAAAAACCTTATGTGGGCAGGGTTAAAGATGATGGAGCCAGGCTTTTTTCAGTGGTGCCCAGACACAGGAAAAAGGATAATGGACCAAAACTGAAATACAGGAAATGCTTCTTAAACATATGAAAAAAAATCTGCTGCAAGGGTGGTTAAGAACTAGAGCAGTTTGCAGAGAGCCTGTAGATGCTCCACCTTTGGGGATATTCAAAGCCCAACTGCACATGCTCCTGAACAACCTGTATCAGCTGACTAAGTTGAGCTGCAAGGTTTTGTCTAGATGACCTTCACAGCTGCCATCCAGGCACATATTTTTGATTCTGTGATTATATATGGGGAGGGGGGCAGGGGGAAGGGAGAAGTGTTGTGTGGAATTTTAGGAATTTAGAAATAATTTAAAGGTAAAATAGTAACAGATTTTGCTCTGGATAGCTTTCATACTGAAACTAAAATAGTCATACTACTGACCATGAATAAGAATATTCATGCTTCTATATCCATCTGTCCTGGTCTGAGTTAGAACACAACTGATTCTGTTTAGTGATCTTCCTTTTCAGCTCAGTCTTTTCTACCTGCACTTTCAAGATGCCATATTTTTTTAGACAGCATCTGCTTCTAGCAGTGATATAATTTTTGACATCTATAGTGACTACCAAGGATTGGTGTGCAGAAAGGCTCTTGCTTACACTTGCTCCTGTGCAGACCAAGGTCACTGCTAAATCTTGTGTGCTACCTTGGGGATGCAGAAAGTAACAGGCCACACCTGTAGGGAGGAGCAGACAGGTGACCCTAAACTGACCAAGGAGGTATTCCATCGATATATATCATATTCAGTATAAAGCTGAGGGATCACAAGGGTCAAACTTCAATGGCCAGCATCCAAGAAACACTCTGTCCATTCTGCCTCTGAACCCAAGCCATGCATTCCTGAATCTAGCTCTAGAATCCATGTCCTGAATCCAGTTCCCATCTGCTGTTGAATCCCATCTGGGACTCCCCCAGTGCCTGCTCCACAGCATCAGTGGTGACAATGACATAGCCATCAGGGGGGTTGGATTAGATATTGGTTTTGTATATATTTGTACATGTTCCCTTTTATTATTTTCATTAAAGCTGTTTTAGTCCATAAATCTTGTTCCCTTGTTTCTTTTCTCTTCCTCTGGTAGCTTTGATAGATTGTCTGAATAGTTTGAATTCTGGTTTGCTCAGTTAGCGAGTATCAGACTGTTATTTTCTGAGACACACCATCTTGAGACATGAGACTGAAACTTAATTGGAAAATTCTTTTGAGCTTGAACATTCAAAATCAGGTTGAATAAAGGAAGAGGCAGCAGTACCCTCTGCTAGTGTGATCTTTTTTTCTCTTACACTTTTGTCTGAAAATTGTACTGAATTCTCAAGAATTGTCTAATAGGTCCACATGAAAAGAAAACACAAGAAGGCAGAATCAAAAAGCCTCCTTTTAGTATTTTCTATGGCAGATTGTTCAAAACAAAATATAAGCAAAAAGAAGCAATACGTGTTTTAAGTAAAAGACTGAAGATTAATAGAAACTCAGGAGTCTGATACTTCAATAAATGGAAATGCTGAAAGCATGAATCTTGCTTTTACTGGGATCCCAAAATATAAAGCTGATGGTATTTTTTTTTATGCACTGCTGTGACAATATAAAAGGAAAACCAATAGTGACAAGGACAGCTGTCATGGTTCTGAGCTGAAAATAAAGCCATCTCTGAAATTATAGTATGTAGACTTGTTAATTATCAGGTATTTAGAAGTAGACAACTAATAAAACAAAGATGCTTAAATTTAATAATGTAAAATTGAATTCCATTATATTTTATTTAAGTACTTATATTTTCCCTTTTCTAAATGAGGATATTGCCTATATTACATTGACACATTCCAGGTTTGAAATAAATAATTTTTTACATGGTACCCTGGAAAATGTGAGATCATTAAGAGTAAAACAAGTACAATTAAAATGGGTACAAAAATGTGGTGACCTCATTAACTCTGTAAGACTTACAGACAAATGTAGAACTGTTTAAATAAAAATAAATTTAGAAAAAACCACACCCCACACTATTAAACGGCAGAAGTTTAAGTAGGTTTAAAAAGATGTTTAGTTGAAAAGTTTTTGCATGTTCAGGAACAACCCTCATTAGTCTTTCAACATCTATGTGGAAAAGCTTAGATCCAAAAAAAAGAATGAAAAACAAGAACATACTAAGAAATATTTCTAGATGTCTTTCTATTATACTTCACTACCAATTATATACAAAAATTCAGTTTACCAACAAATAGCAATGAAAGAAAAATTATCTTCATTCCTTTTTCTCCCTATCTATTGCTTCTCTTTTAGAAATAGTTTTGCTGTGATAATCAGAGAATCTGTGAAGGCTTTAAGAAACATTCAACCTGGAAAAATCCTTATATACTGAAATTAATTTCTTCAATATAGAGTATAATTTTGATCCTCTCTTTACTCCATTTCTACCAAAGGCTTATTATATGTTGTTCTGGATATCCTCCAGGAAAATAAACCCTTTTCCCCATGTAGAACCTTATAATCCAGAAATTAGAGTGACTGAACATTTTACTAGCCTGTGCATTCCGGAACAGGAATAAATTTGGATATACAAGAACCATGATGCTGGCACTTCATCCTTTACAGCTTTGAGAGAAATAGAGCTAAAATAAAGATCATTTAATCAAAATCATAAATTTGTAATAGCTAAGGATTTTAGCTATAATAGCTAAGTATTTGGCACATACATGGTTTATGGCAGTATACCTCAGAGCAAATGAATAACTGTAATATTGTCTCCTGACTACTAGCAATTTTGTCTTCTCTGGCCCAAATAAAAAGAAAGCACATGCAGGTATCTAGCTAATCTCTTCCTATTTTCTGATCCTCCTTAGCACCCTTATCTAATAAAGATGGTAATAGTCCATGTGAGTTCCTGCCAAAACACTTTAATTCTGAAAGACAGAGATGTTCATCATGCTATTCACAGGTTCCATATTGCAACACAACAAAATTTAGTCTCCTCTGCAGACTCTGGACCACTTGCTGCCATGATAGCCTCTGTAAAACTGGGGTGAGGAAGGAACAGAAAGATGATAAAATTATATATAAACTGTTTTGGCTTTTTGTTTGTTTGGGTTTTGGCCTTTAATGAGAATAACTATCAGATGAAACCACTAATCCTTGATACCAGTCAACTTCTCAATTTGGACACCATCAATTGTTGACAATACTTCACAGGAGTTGACTGGTAACATCTTCAAAATGGAAGAGTGGGGATTTCAAAAGTTTCCCTCCTGCTGCAAATACAGAGCAATGTGGTCACTGTTCCATTTATCCTGGTAAAGCAAATTTCTGAATTCATGTATTATAAGTAAGAAGTGAAGACAGGGAAGTGATCCAAGGACAGCCAGCATGGCTTCACTAAGAGGAAATCCTGCCTGACAGATCTAGTGGCTTTCTAAGACAGAATGACTGCATCAGTGGATAAGGGGCGACCTGTGGATGTGATCTATCTGGACTTCTGCAAGGCCTTTGACACAGTCCTCCACAACATCCTATTCACCAAGTTGGAGAGATATGGATTTGATGGGTGGACTTATCATGGATAAGTGGATAAGGAATTGGTTGGATGGCTGCATCCAGAGGGTAGTGGTCAATGGCTCAAAGTCCAGATGAAGAGCAGTCACAAGTGGTGACCCTCACAGGTCCATACTGGGGCCTGTCTTGTTTAACATTTTTATCAGTGACATAAGACAGCGGAATCAAGTGCACCATCAGCAAGTTTGCAGATGACACCAAGCTGAGTGGTGCTGTTGATACACCAGAGGGATGGGATGTCATCCAGAGGAACCTGGACAAGCTGGAGAGGTGGGCCCAGGTGAACCGCATGAGGTTCAACAAGAGCAAGTGCAGGGTCCTGCACCTGGGCTGGAACAATCCCCACTATCAATACAAGCTGGGGGAGGAGGTGATAGAGAGCAGCCCTGCAGAAAAGGACTTAGGGGTGCTGGTAGACAAGAAGCTGGACATGAACAGCCAGTGTGTGCTTGCAGCCCAGAAGGCAAATCACACCCCAGGCTGCATCAAAAGAAGTGTGGCCAGCAGATCAAGAGAGATGATTCTACCACTCTACTCTGCTGTGGTCAGACCTCACCTGGAATACTGCATCCAGCTCTGGAACCCTCAGAACGGGAAGGACATGGACCTGACGGAACGGGTCCAGAGGAGGGCCACAAAGATGATCAGGGGGCTGGAACACCTCTCCTATGAGGACAGGCTGTGGGAGCTGGGATTGTTCAGCCTGGAGAAGAGAAGGCTCCAGGGAAACCTAATAGCCACCTTCCAGTACCTGAAGGGAGCTTACAAAAAGCCTGGAGAGGGCCTGTTTACAAAGGCCTGCAGTGAAAGGATGAGGTGCAATGGTTTTAAATTAGAAAGGAGTGAATTTAGATTAGAAATAAGGAGGAAGTTCTTTACCACAAGAGTGGTGGAGCACTTGAACAGGTTGCCCAGGGAGGTGGTTGAGGCCCCATCCCTGGAGACATTCAAGGTGGGGCTTTACAATCTGCTCTAGTTGAGGATGTCCCTGCTCTCAGCAGGGGGGTTGGACTAGATGACCTCTAGAGGTCCCTTCCAACCCAGACATTTCTATGTTTCTAAGATTGGCTCCAGTTGCCCAAAAATAACAAAAGTAACAATGAGGTGTCAATACTGGCATCCGGCCTCTTCAATATCTAACTGAACTGGAAATGGAAATAAAACACAGACCACAATTTTATCTCAAAATGAAGATTTCTTTAGCTTTTCACTAAGTAGCTATAACCATTCTTGCTTATTTTTCATTTTGTGACTGTTTAGGCTATACATGATAGCCTTTACTGGAACAAATTAGCTCTATGCAAGAAAAATAACAGAACTATTGACACAGAAGCTTGCTATATCCTTATCTATTCAATACTTACTTATCCAGAGGCAATTCAAACCCGCAGCTTACTCATATTAAATTGTATTTTACACCCCAGATAATTCCAGTGTTCAACAGAGGTATTGCCAGAGGTAAACTGTCACTTCATAAATGAAGTTAAAACAGAATTGGGCCCTCTGCTAACCTGAATGCTTGTTTTATTGAAAATTATTTTGCTTCTGGCAAGGTAATTGCAATTTATGATTTTAACAAACAATTGTGTGCTCTCACTGAAGCAGCCAAATTCTTTGATGTAGACTTGTGTGTACACTAGGTCTCCATGTGTGCAAGGTTATACACAACTCTTTATAAAACACAGAGAAAAGGTAGATTTCAGCTTTGTGGAGTTCACTTTCATCAGTTTTCTCTATAAATTCTATTTTTAATACTTCAGACTCCATTTAAAAAAAAAAAGAGAAATAAGAACAAATGAGAATGTTTGTTTGAAAAAAAAAAAAAAAAGAAACTCACCCCCCCCAAACCTACAAAACCAACAAAATCCCACCCACCCAAACAAAAAACTAGCACCAAACATATCTGTGTTTAAACAAGGAATACTGAATATTGTAATTCAATTAAACTGTTAAGCCAGATTCTGACCCTGAATTATTGAAACTTCTTGTGGCTTATCTTTTTTAGTTGTTTTGATACATTAATGCAGAACTGCTTCCGGAAGTCAAGAAATGTGACAAATTCTAGGGAAGATGAGTATGCTTGTAGATCTGTGAGCATTTTCACACTAAGAAGAATAAGAAAAAGATTTTCTTAGGTGCAATAATGTGGACTTCTGAGGCTGGAAGTATTTTCAGAGTGTTGTGGCAGTGCGAAAAGCTAACAAACCAAAAAGAAGGCAGAGACTGTAGGAACACAGGCTAATTATTTCCACACTGCCTTGTTCCTAGGAATGCACAGCCCTGTCTACTCCATAGTCTACTCTGTTCAGTTAACCATCATGTATAAGTAGCAATTTTTAAACAAGAACAGATGAGAAGCAGCCTCTAGACAGTTGAGTAGATCAGCAGGACATCAGTAGTTTCAAGGCTGCTTAGCTGCATAGGGAATTGAAACTGGAGTAGTCCTTCCTAAAATGGGCACTTGGCACCACTTTCAGTTCACTTATTTGCTCTTAGTTATATTTTTAACTTACCTTTTGTGTTTTTCTGTTTCATGTAGCTTGAAGTTGAGTTCAGAAGCTCTCAAATGGAAACCTACAACCGGTCACATTCACTCACCCTTCTGTAGAAATTCCCACATTCAAGAGCTGAAAGAAGGACTCCATTGTCCCTGCAATTACAGTGCAGATGCATGCGTTACTGAAGACTTAAGATCTTGGTCTGAAAACAAAACACTTTGGTTTATGCTGTGGGAAATGGAGAGACACCTGCCTACTTAACAACTAAAACACAACCTGCTTTGAAGCTCACAGTTTTTAACAACAGCAAGACCTATGCTGTTTGATCACCTGGATTTATCTTCCTCTCTGAAAATGTCTAAGATTCCACATAATAACTTATATATTTTCATGTAACCATCACATTTACAGATAAAAATTAATTATTTTTCAGTGCTTAGAAATGTTGTTTCCTTAACTGATTATTCTGCCTGTAGATATTCTGTTCTAAAACTACAGATTATGAATCTAGACTTTCAGAAATGTCCATCCATGGACTGTAATAAATAATATTAACAAATTTATTATTTTCTCTGTGTATTTTTAATTTATTTCAAAGTCTCAATATTTTTGCTCTCTTCAGAGAAGAGATCATGCTGCAATGTCACACACCTTACCATCCACTGCAAACTTCACTTTAAAGCCCTCCTGACTAAGTTGGCCAGCCTACCCCCAAAGATTCTCTTGCCTCTTCAAGACAAATGTATTCCATCTAACATAGCAGGTCATAATCCTGGTGTCATAGAGGCCAAAACCATTGCAAAAAATAATGTTTATTATTCTTCTGTACCTCTCTGCCCCCTTTCCTGTAACTGTCAAGATTAAAAAAAAAAAAGATAACTTGGGCCACAGTGTTTTTAACTTGTGCCCCCAGAGCTTTATAGTCTGCCTTGATTTTTCCCAGTCTCAGTGTCATTCACACCCACATGGAAAAGTAACAAAGCATACTATAGAATCATATAATTGTCAGGGTTGGAAGGGACCTTAAAGATCATCTAGTTCCAACCCCACTGCCATAGGCAGGGACACCTCCCACTAGATCGGGCTGCTCAGAGCCCCACCCAGCTCGGCATTAATAACTGCCAGGGATGGGGCTTCCACCACCTCTCTAGGTACCCTGTTCTAGTGTCTCACCACCTATATAGTAGAGAACTTCTTCCTAATGTCTAATCTGACTCTACCCACCTCTAGTTTTGATCCATTTCCTCTAGTCCTATCACTACCCAACTTCCTAAAAAGTCCCTCCTCAGCTTTCTTGTAGCCCCCCCTTAAGATATTGGAAGGCCACAATAAGGTCTCCTTGGAGATTTCTCCTTTCCAGACTGATCAGCCACAACTCTCTCAGCCCATCCTCATAGGAGAGGTGCTCCAGCCTTCTGATCATCCTTGTGGCCCTTTGGGCATGCTACAGCACATCCATACCCTTTCTGTAATAGGGGCTCCAGAACTGGATGCAGTACTCCAGGTGGGGTCTCAGAAGAGTGGAGTAGAGGGGGAGAATCCTTTCCCTTGACCCACTGGCCACACTTTTATTGATGCAGCCCAGGATATGATTAGCCTTGTGGGCTGCAAGTGTACACTGTTGGCTCATGTTGAGCTTCTCATCCACAAGTACCCCCAAGTCTTTTTCTTTAGGGCTGCTCTCGAGGCAGTCTCTGCCCAAAGTAGTAGTCAGTGGTCTGCCCAAGTTAAGGCACCCTTTCAGCAACGTTATAGATTTTTGTTCCCAGGAGGCAGCAAACTTCACACAATTCTTTGTCAGACGGGAAGATGGGTGCCTCTGGGGCCTTTTAACAGAGAATCTCCCACTACGAGCACCTGGGGTTTTTAATGATAACCATGGTGTTTTTCTGGTGGAGCTTCACTTGTACTTGCTCATGAATGTCTAGTGACATGAATGTTCTAGGCTAAGCATCCTATCTGTTGTTGGTATTGACGTTAGGGGTTGCGGATGATGCTTAATCCTGCTTTTGTGGGTAACCAGGGTCCACAGTGCTACCTTGTCAGGATGAGATCACAGGGAGCCCTCTGTTTTCTGAGCCCTGTCTGACTGCAGGGCCTGTTTCAAGCAATGCAGTGACTGACTTGACCAGTCTATTTCTTTTTCACCCTCCCTTATGCTCCTTAGCCTTCAACCTTCAGTTCTGCCACCAGGCTGAGAAAATCATTCACCTGGCCGCATCACACACAGGGGGTGTCTCTGCCACCCTCCATTCCCAGTGCCAGGCACAGGCACTCCCTGCAGCTGGAGACCCTGACACCCACCTGTTTGCGTGGGAGCTCCGTCTGGTCCTCCACATTTCTTCTGGCACCAGCTTTCAGCCGGGTTGCGATCACAGCTGCGTCTTCTTCTGGAAGGACGCTGACGACTGATTCGGTTCACCCCTCCCCGGCTCCCCGCCCGCTACGCGGCTCCAGCGGTGCCGGCTTCGCAAAACCTCCCTGCGCGCGCTCTCGTCGCGTTTAAATCCCCCGCCGTTGCCACGGCAACGTCCCGATCACGTTAGCCTGTCGGCCTCGCCCGCGAGTCCTGCCGACGATCCTCGGGCCTTTCCGCCCGCCCTCGGGCTGCCCGGCTCTGAGAGTCCCCTGCCCGCCTCAACCCGGCGCTCGGCTCGGCACGGGCTGCTGCTGCTGCCTCGCTCCTCGTGGTCTGAGCTGAGGGACTTTTTCATAAGGACTTTTTCAACAGTAACTGGAAAATAGGAAAGAAATTGTTCTCCTGAGATCCCTTTGCCCTTTTATTTTCAAAGTTCTTCTGAGCCTAGAAGTTTAATCTGACCATATAAGCAGTTTATATCCGATTTTCTGTGTCTCATGTACTGGCATTTTATTTGATAGAGTTAGCCTTTCTACTCATAACAATAACATAAAGTCTGAGGAAATAAAACAGGAAATTAAGTCTTGTTAACTAACTGCTTTTCAGAGAGCATTACAGATACAGTAACATCTGTATTCTCTACTATGATCCCCTAGGGCACCCTAGCAAGGCCGCATCAGCAGCACTCTTTAGGACAGACAGGCAGGGGAGATGAGGAGGTGCTGTTGCCTTCTGTGCCAGTGACCAGCTGGAGTGTATGGAGCTCTGCCTGGGGATGGATCAGGAGTTGACCAAGAGCTTACAGGTCAGTGTTAAAGGAAGACAGAGTGGATGAGGCACTCTAAAGACTGGTAAGAGCAGCCTCACATTCACAAGCCCTGGTCCTCGTGTGGAATTTCAACCACTCCAGTATCTGTTGGAGGGAAAACACAGCAGAGCATAAGCAATCCCAGAATGATAACCTCCAAGTGATAGAGGAACCAAGGAGAAGAGGAGCTATGCTTGATCTTCTTACCAACAAGGAGGGGTTGGTGGGGAATGTGAAGCCCAAGGGCAGCCTTGCCTGCAGTGACCATGAAATGGTGGAATTCAAGGTCCTTAGGGCAGTGAGAAGGATGCACAGCAAGCTTGCTACTCTGGACTTCATTAGTGCAGATTTTAGCCTCTTCAGGGATCTGCTCGACACATCGGGCCCAAGAAAGCTGGTCAATATTCAAGGACCACCTCCTTCAAGCACAGGAGCAATACATCCTGACAAATAGGAGGTAAGGCAAAAACTCCAGAAGGCCTGCATGGACGATCAAGGAGCTCCTGGACAAACTGAAACACAAAAAGGAAGCCTATGGAGTGTAGAAGTGAGAACAGGTATCCTGGAAGGGATACAGAGAAATTGCCACATAGAAAAGCCAAAGCACATAGAGAATTAAATCTTTCCAGGTACACCAAGGGCAACAAGAAAAGCTTCTATAGGTATGTCAGTAATAAAATGATGACTAGGCAAAATGTGGGCCCTTTCTGGAAGGAAATGGGAGACCTGGTTACCCAGGATATGGAGAAGGCTGAGGTACCCAATGACCTTTTTGCCTTGGTCTTCACCAGCAAATGCTACAGCCATGTTGTCCAAGTCACAGAATGTAAAGGCAGGGACTGGGAGAATGAAGAACTACCCACTGTAGAAGATGAGGTTCGAGACCACTTGAGGCACCTGAAGGTGCATGAGTCTGTGGGACCTGGTAAGATGCATCTGTGGGTCCTGAGGGAATGGATAGACGAAGTTACTAAGCCACTATCCAATCTATTTGATAAGTTATGGTAGTCCAGTAAAGTTCCCAGTGACTGGAAAAGGGGAAATATAACCCCCTGCTGGAGAAGGTCCCAGAGAGGAGGGACACAAATATGACTAGAACTTCTCTATGAAGAAATGTTGAAGCTATGGGGCTGTTCAGCCTGGAGAAGAAATGGCTCTGGGGAGACCTATGGCAGTCTTTCAATACTTAAAGGCAGCTTATAAGAAAGATGGGGACAAACTTTTCAGTAGGGTCTGCAGCAACAGTACAAGGAGTAATGATTTTAAACTAAAATAAGGTAGATTTAGATGAGATACAAGGAAAAAATGTTTTACAATGAAGGTGGTGAAACACTGAAACCACCTCCCAGAGAAGTGGTAGATGCTCCATCCCTGGCAACATTCAAGGTCAGGATGAGGCTCTGAGCAAATTAATCTACTAAAAGATGTCCTTGCTTACTGCATGGGGTTGGACTAGATGACCTTTAAAGGTCCCTTCCAACCCAAACAATTCTATGATTCTACCATTCTATACCAACTTCCTTGTGCTCTTTGCAGTAGTGAAGTCAAGTAGTACAGAAGGCACAGAGATCCTGACTTTGACTATGCCTTAGCAGTGACATTGCATAACTGGATGTTTTCTGCCTATTCAGTTTACCTCCTTTTTTCCTGATTTATCAACCTGTCATTTTATCTGTATATTGCAAGTTTTGTCTGGCTTTTTTCACTTGGAAATAGAAACAAATCTCGCTTGTTTTCTAAGTTACCTTTGTTAGGGTGATAATTACTTACAAAGTTTGCTTCAATGTATGTTTCCTCTGTGGCCCTATTTTTATTTTCACTGCGAATGAATTTATGATGAACTGATAAAATCTGCATATACATGTCCAGACTTTTAGTTAATATCGTGGTTTTAATATTATGCAGTTTCGAGCATAATCATTTTTCTCATTTTAGGTATCTATCTTGTATCCTGTATCATTTCACACAATTTCCTTTCCTTTGTTTCCATTTGTGTGAAGTGATGATCTTGTCCTAGTTTTAGCTGGTACCTGATAATTATGCATTAATTACAGGAAGTTCATATCTATCCCAAAACTGGGAACCATAAATAGTAGAATCAGATAGTAGGCTTTAGAAACTTATATTTTATATATCAATTAATAATTGCACCTTTTATTTTGATTCCCTGTAGCTAAGTGTAACACTGAACAGTTTCTATGCAGATGATAATCGTGAATCATGTTAACAGTATAGTGCTGTATTGTACTACATTATCTGCAGTGGGACGAGTAAAAGCTGCAGCTACAATAAAAATTAATAATAAGGGAGGTGTAATTAATCAAAATTCCACAATACCTGATATCTAAGTGTAACCAAAAAACTTCTTTCACTATTATTATTTTCAAAATTCAAGTTGAAAAAATTCAAGTCTGCAAAAGTTTGAGAAGGAAAAAGGAAAACTGTTTTGCCTTACTCGTTTCAGTAGTACTGATACGTTTCATTCTAATAGGATAGAACCACAGGGTTTAGCATTTCAGTCTTATTCCATTTATAACTGATTAAATTTTGGGTTTTCAGGCCATGCAATATGTTGAATTAATATTATAATATATTTTTAATATTTAATACCCTATTTTAACATAAAAAGTAAAGAGTTCAACATTACTGAAATCTACAGTTCTTTTTCTTGCTTTAACTGAATTTTTATTTTGTGGAAGAATGGCTTTTCAGTACTACATTTAGTAGCACTCTGAATGCAAAGGAAAAACTAGAATTTTCATCTGGGAAGAAAATTAAATTTTGACATACCAATCCTATGATACTATTAAAGTGTTCTAAAATTGTTTTGTTCTTAGGTTACTAACTTAAATATGCATTCCTAGCTGCATTACTGAAACTGTTACAAAGTCCTGACTTAATTCTTTGAACTTTTTCATATAGTATGTCTACAAATGCCTACAGATTTATCACTGGGCAAGTCACATGTGTCCCAGTTTTGTCACTGAAGTGTCACTGGATAAAATACAGAAGGAGTTTGAGAGCAGAAACTTGAACCCTGGCTTCCTTAAGCTGCCTGCAACTTGCAACTGTGTCCTACTTTCTAGCCAGCATGCTCCATTTTGTTCTCTCTGCAACATTTCCTTCATCCTTTCTCCAAATCTCACTTTAGTTTCTTTATTGAACTTGATTTATTTTCTTCATAATGGCAAAGCTTTCTCTGTAAAGATGGATAATGCTTCTTTAGATGAATCAGACTAGCATATATCTAAAAGAGACAGCATCTTATAGGGAGAGGAGTGCTGGTGCAGTCTTCTTCAGCTGCTTTCCTGAGGCCAAACTTTAACTTCATGAAAAAAGTGTGTGCTATTCTGGTTACACTTTAAAAATAGAAATTCTTTCAAAAAATGATCACCTTCCTTCACTTTATCCTTGCAGAAGAAAGACAGGGCTCACACAAGATGGGTGGGATGAATTATCTTTAAAAACATCCTAATTACATGTAAGAGAGATATAGATGACCTACTTGGATCAGATTTTAGAAACCCTAAATTACAGCATTGGATCCTGTATTTAAGGTTAGGCATTTGTAATGAGCTGTTTAGAGTTCAAAGACTCCCCAGACCAGCTCATCAGTAGGAACACTTGATACAGATCTAAAATAAAATGTCTACATACTGATATTGAAGAAAAAAAGGGGGGAAAAAAATGGAACATCATATAATATATTGAATTTGTTTTCCTATGTTTATTGTCTAAGAAGCCAAAGTCAGCAGCAAAGTCATAATAAAAAATAAATCTTCCTCTAAAAGGTTTCAGGTCCTGACAAATATGTCTACAATATATGTATGAACATACTTTTTTTTTTTTTTTCTCTAGAAAAAGATTAAATAGAAAATGCACCTGCATTGCTGAAAATATGTATGGCAAGAATATTCCGCCAAAGTTAATCATTGAGCTGAGTGCCAAGAGCGCAATGATAAATGAACTTGTAATTGGCATAAACCTGAAAAGAAAATTCATCCTTGTTGATGTATAACACTAGTAAGTAAAAAATCTCAAAAGTCAACATTTCTTACAGCCTGTTCTTTGAAAAGACTGCAGACATCATAATTATGTTCCTAAACTACAGATGACATAATGATGATCATACTTACCATTTATCTAGTACCTTTCATCCAAGGATCTAAAGTGCTTTGTAAACATTAACTAATTAAGTATGTTTGTAACTTCCTTTCTGCTGCAGACAACAAAAATAGGTATCTTTCTTGGTAAGTGCTTTTCATTTAATGTTGTTGGGTGATGAGTGGGAAGTGGAAAATTTCTTCTAATTACTATCACATCAGCAAATCCATCGTTTGTGCTCTGTCATTTTAGGATGCTATACAACCACTGCTTTTATGCCTGTAGCACATCACATACAAAAGCATCTCTAGGAGTACTACTGCCCTTTCTGGAAACTCTTTTGCCTCTCCTTAGACATGTAGCAATTTTCTGTCCTAAACTACCTCATTAAAGCAGGTTGAAACATCTCTTTCTAGTTCTTGATCTGTGTCATACACTTCATACATATCATGCTTTCTTCCTGTTACTTCCTTTAAAAACAGTGGAATGTCACAGAAAAATTCTTCATTAGATATCTGTGATGGCACCCTCATAAAAACCTGAGGACACAAAGTGTATCTTTCATGCAATACCAATCTTCTAAGTATTCTAGATTACCTTTGACGGTTATTACAAAAAAAGAGATTCTCTTTACACTTAAAAGCACAAAAGATGCACAGAAGACCCAGATAAAGTAACAAATATGGATTCTGTTCCCACTTCAGTTTTCTCACCATTCTAGAGCTGGGCAGTATGGAACAAGTTCAGAATATTTTCACTAGACAACATTCAGTTCAGCCTCTCACAGAATCGAAATAGTGGTAATGACTGCACACATTTATGCTGGTTTTATTTGGAATCAATATCCTATGTGTCTTTCCAGACAGATGTTTCTCCATATATTTTTCTATATTGGTGTTTCGAATAAATGCATAATTGTCGTAGTTAATTAATTCTCAGTTATTTTCCTGTCAAGTACATATTTTTTTTTCATAATAATTTGTAATTGTATGTTTAAAAAATTGGGGAAAGGCTGGTTTCAATTCATGTGCAGGCAAAGGACAATTAACAAAACAAAAAAAATAATAATAATTTAACAATGTCTCTTACAAACTCTGTTTCTAGCTCTACAGACTCCGTTTCATAACTCCCCTCGCTATCTGATGTTATGCATCACAACAGAACATAGCAAAAATTGCTTCTCAAACACACTATTTTAGTAGGGCAGTCTAGCTCACAAAACAACAAACAAATAAAAGAAAAGCTATTGGCAGAACGAGTATGACTTTAAAGATATATCTGAGAAGTTAAATGTTTCAAGTAAAAATCCAAATTGCATAGTCATTTGTTTATGTAATCGAGAAGAAATTACATTATTTAACCAAAGGGAAGAATCTGGATAGCAGTATTTCTCATGATGTTCCTGCCTTAATCAGAAGAATTCAACTAGTGGTAAAGATAAAGCTTGATCTTAAAGTTATAAGCAAGCCAGACAAACACTGAGATGGTCTTTGTATTTCATGAACAGCAATGGGTTCATGTGAAGAGCAGCTCTACTCATTAAGGATAGGGTGCAAGGACATAACTGACTTACATGTAATGACATAAATTGTAAATGGACATCTTTAAAGTATATTTTCCTGCAAATAATAGAGTAAATTAAGCTCTGTAATAACCTGTGCACTTAGGTAACTCAGGACTTACTACTTTATGTGCCTTACTGTATTCCTTATATTTCTTAACAGGCTTGAGACATGGGCCAATGCAAACTGCACGAGGTTCAACAAGTCAAAGTGCAAGGTTCTTCATCTGGGCTGGGCCAATCCCAAGAACAATTACAGACTGGGTAGAGAGTGGGTTGAGAGTAGCCCTGAAGAGGAGGGCTTGGGGGTGTTGATTGACAAGAACCCCAACATGAGCCAGCAGTGAGCTCATGTGGCTCAGAAGGCCAACTGTATCCTAGGATGCATTGAGAGGAGTGTGGCCAGCAGATCAAGAGAGGTGATTCTCCCCCTCTACTCTGCTATTGTGAGACCCCACCTCAAATACTGTGTCCAGTTCCAGTGTCCCCACCATAAGACGGACATAGATCTGTTGGAACAAGTCCAGAGGACACCCACAAAGACGATCCAGGGGTTGGAGCACCTCTGCTATGAGAATAGGCTGAGGGAGCTAGGATTGTTCAGCCTTTGAGAAGACTCTGGGGGAACCTTATAACTGCCTTCCAGTATCTGAAAAAAACCTATAGGAAGGCTGAAGAAGGTCTCTTCACAAGAGTGTCCAGTGATAGGATGAAGGGAAATAGTTTTAAACTGAGGGAAAATAGGTTTATATTGGATCTTAGGAAAAAGTTCTTCAGTACAAGGGTGGTGAGACTCCAGAATAAATTGTCCAGAGGCATTGTGGATGCCCCCTCCCTGGAGGTGTTCAAGGCCAGGCTGGATGATGCCTTGAGCAACCTAGTCAAGAGGTGTCCCTGCCCATGGCAGGGAGGTTGGACTAGATGATCTGTAAGGTCCCTTCCAGCCTAAGCATTCTGATTCTAGATCCCTTAAATGGGACATATTCTGTAAGTGTATGGTGGGAAAGATAATTCTTGAGAAAAGTGTTGTGGAGCATGTGAGGAGGTGAAGAAGAGAAAAAAAAGTAAGGAAGATGAGGGCTGTTGTGAAAGATGGAGTGGGATTTGATGAAGCAAGAACCAGTAAGAACAGGAAACAATATGGTAACATTTCTGTGCCACACAAGCATGAACGTTATCTGTAGTGCTACTGAATTACAAGTGTGGGGTATTAAACAGATTTTTCATGAACTGCCTGTATTTTAATAATGCTTCAGAATATGTTGGAATACAGATAGACTAAAGATACACCTTCTTTGACCTAAATGATCTTACAGGTATTTCTCTTTTTCAATAGTTACTATTTTGCTAATCTCATGAAAAAACAAAACTATTTCAGTTTACACTTCAAAGGGCTAACATAGCAAAGTTGTGCATACGAATATAAATTCATCCATTTAAAATATTTGGATCCTCTTGTTAAAATGGTTCTAGCAAAATTAAATCCAAATTTCTTTCATATAATTCAAGATGAGGGAAAGAAAGGCTTCTTTCTTTTCCTACCAGATTCAGATTCCCAGAGCATGATATGGTGATATAAAAGAAGCTTATATTATGAGTGGTTTTATGTCTTTTTAAAAGCTCACATTGATTCTTCTATGATACCTTATCTGCCCCTTTTGTTGGTTTGAAACTCATCTTCATAAATGCTGTGGCTATATTCTGTGAATATTTAATATAATTGTTGTTTTCTTGTAGGAAAGATGAATCATCTAGATTTTGACACAGAAGCTGGAAGCTACTTTAAATATGCAATTATTTTCTTCAAGTCGTTCCTGTAGGCAAGAGGGGGCACATCTGTTCCCTAGTAACTGGAAAGGATTCAATAAACAAGACTTCATAAAGCTATATACTTTCTTCAGGATTTGCATGAGATTTGCCTACAAAAGAATATTAGCAATTGCTAGAAGTTATTTTAAAAAAATATGCTTGATATGCATCAATACATTTGTTTTGCTCACATTATTATTATTAATAGTATTAATGTTCCAGTTCCGTTTTCTTTTGTGGGAAACAAGCAAAATGAAAATATTTCTATTTACTCTTGTCCTTACAGTCAACAAAACTGAAAGGCATAAGACTTGCACAAATTTAAAGACAAAGCCAAAGACCAGTTTGGAAGAAATGCAATGACTAAAGATCAGAGCCACCAAAAATAGGAAATTTAGATACGTTTGTGGCTCATATGGGCAGTGAAAAGCCTGCCCAGCATCCAGTGAACGATCAGGTGACTTGTAGACAATTTCACTGCTGCAGTTCTTCACGTACCAAAAATTATCAAAGACAGGAAACAGAGTAATTAAGATATGCATAAAATAATAGCAACAATTGAAGTCTTACTCTGACAGATGTTGCCAAGCGTGATGGGTGGATCAGATAATTTCAGAGAAAGCCCATAAAGCATGAGCTTTTGAGATCTGTTCTGATCCAAACCATACATTAATATTATGAAACCTTTCATCAGCAGTGTTCAAACTGGAGGCAAAGTAAACACCACCCTGCCACATGTTGTTAGTAGCAGCAAAATCATTACAGGAGTGCCCAGAAACCAGACTAAATTGGGATCCATTATGCTAAGCACTGTACAGATATATAGTACAAACTGATATCTGATTGAACAGTCAGGACAGGTGGAGAAAAAAACAAGTGCATGGAAAAGACCAATAATTGCCTGATTCCTTACCGGTGGGTGCGGAGGCAGAAGAGATGGGTCCTGAGCCCAGCTAGCCAGCTACAATCCAGTATCTGCCCAGGAGCCATGTTAACTGTGTTAAGTGTTAGGAGTGGAATATTATAACCGATTGTGCATATACATCTCAGAAGGTCTCTCTGACTTCTAGACTGTAGGTGGCTCACATTCAGATACTGTGGAACAAGGACCAGGCAAGATTCTCTCTTTGCTGTGCACAAGTTCCTGTCTTACCCTGAGCTTCTAAAGAAGCCATCATAATTGCCAAAACTACAGTAACCTATGTTCTAACTCAGTGCAAAGGTGAATGATTTAAAATAATGTAAATGGTCTAAACAATAGTTTAGGAAATGATTAAAACAGATTTGATTTTTTTTTTTTTTAATGAAATAAGCAGACAATAATTTTTCTTATTATAGAATCATAGAACCATGTCAGCATTTAGTTTGGAAATGACCTTTAAGATCATTGAATTCAACTGTGAAACTAACCCTGCCAAATCCACCACTAAACTATATCCCTAAGTGCTACATCTACGTGACTTTTAAATAGCTCCAGGGTTGGTGACTCAACCACTTCCCTGGTCACACTGTGTGATAGGTGTAGACTTCTGGAGAGAAAACTGACAAAGAAAAACAAAAACAGGGCTTGCTAGAACAGTTTGTTGCCTCAGCAGTTAAAGCGCACCTCATGGTGATAAACTGGCACCTCAGGGTCTAGATCCTTAGCTTATTTTTGTCATGGGGTACTGCCAATTCTTACCCTCACCTTGCTACAACCTCTTTTCAGGTAGTTGTAGAGAGCAATATGTTTTCTCCAGGCTAGAAATCCCAGTTCCTTCAGCCACTCTTCATAAGACTTGTTCTCCAGGACCCTTCACCAGTTTTGTTTCCCCTCTTCAGATGTGCTCCAGCACCTCAATGTCCTTCTTGTGTATTGAGGAGCCCAAAACTGAACCCAGTATTCAAAGTTTGGTCTTACCAGTGCTGAATACAAAGGAACAACAACTTCCCTAGTCCTGCTGCCCACACTATTTCTGATAGAGGCCAAGATGCTGTTTACCTTCTAGGCCACCTGGGCACACTGCTGGCTCATAATTCAGCTGAGTGTTGACCCAGGTTCACATCCAGGTCCTCTTCTGCCTGGCAGCTTTCCAGCCACTCTTCCTCAAGCCTGTAGTGTTGCCTGGGGTTGTGACCCAGCAGTGGGCTTTTTTGAACTTCATTCAATTAGCCTCAGCTCATCAATCCAGCCTATCCAGATCACTGCAGAGCCTTCCTACCCTCAACAATTTGCAAACATACCAAGAGTGTACTCGATCCCCTTGTCCAGATCACTGAAAAAGATGTCAAACAGAACTGGTCCCAAACCATTCAGGTTAATTCAGGTTAATTTCTTCTAATTCTCAGCATTTTACCTTATTTCATTTAATCTTCAGCAGGTACATTACAAAAAGTTTGTTACAAAATGACTGGATGACAGTGGATTAAGACAGCTCTGCCATCTTCCTCAATACAGTAGATGGCAAAATAATTAATGGCAAATAATAATTATGGCAAAATAATTCATACATACATTTTAGTTTTAAGGAAATGGATTTATAGAAATTACATTTTTGTTGTTTATTTGATCATTTGGGGTTTTTTTATCTAATGAAATAGTTTGTCGGCAGTATTGCTAATTTGTCATACATGCTAAAGCTGTGAACTACTAAACCTCTAAACATGCTAACATCAAATAGAACACCAAAATATACAAAAAAGTTTTTCTAATTAATTTAGAATGAGAAATAATAAAATACAGTCTATTTTATTTTGAGAAAAGTTAAGACACAATCTTCAGTCTTCAAAAGGTGAAAATGCTTTGGATTAAAATATGAAGAGCTACTATAAAACTAGTTCAAAATATGTGTTCAGGAATTCCCTGCTTCTCAAGAAAAATGAGTTGTAATTAAAAGTTATGCTTACTATTTTTCAGCATTTATTATCTTTATAAGTAAGCAAAAATGTAGTGCTTGTTCTTGAAATACAGCTAGGTACATTCTAGGTAAGTGTGTACATCCCTTATATACATATACTGACTCTATCTGTTATAAACAATATTAAGGGATTTAAAAGTGATATGCAAATATATAATTATTATAATACATTTTACCAAAACTGTCATTGGGAAAACAAATTTCACTGAAAATTATAGCTCCACATTAACATGCATTCAAACTATGAAACATCTTTATGATTACATGAAGAATTGCACTGATAGTTACTCTGTTTAACCAGGAGCTTCTTAGGCATACAGTCTGGAAATTTTCCTTTCCACATCTTAAAATTCCTGCTAGATAGAACATAAGTTTATTTACCTATTTTTTTCTTAGCAGAGTTGGAAAGTCCTTAAAAACAATATTATTATTTTTTGTTAAAGACACTGTGCAAAATTGTAAATATGCATAAAATAATTTTTTATTTTTTATTCCAGAAAATACTTGTTATTCAGTGCTGGCAATACAATTTTTCTCTTTTGTCTTACTCTCTACGAAATCTAGAATTACTGGTTGAAGGTCGAGTCAGTTACATAATTTCATTCTGCTTTTGTTACAGAAAACAGTTTTGCTCACTTTATTGTATTTGTTATGTACTGTGAATAGCTCATTGAAGTTGACCAATATAATAATATTCCAAATGCTATTTCAACCTACTATTAATTTGTATTTCTTCTTGTGAGCAATCTTTAAGAAAATAATTCTTGTTAATTGCTCATTTCTGTAACAAGGGTCACAACAACTTTTCTCAGGCTAAGAAATGGAAGCATTTGAAAAAGTTACTGAAAATAGGACTTGAAGTCTCCTATAAAACAACCTTTTAAGTGAGATCTTTAGTATTTTCTTCTAAGCTAAAAGGCAGTGGCATAACATTTACTAGGAGCCATATCAAACAAGTTTCTCTTTGAAATCAAATAATATGTTCAAAGTACCTTTAAACTTAATTATAAATTATTTTAATTTAAACTATGATAGCATTCAGTAAGTGATTTATTGTAGTACTAGTAAACATTCTTCTCCATAGTGTAACAATTTTCCACTTCATTGCTGCCATTTGAAAATGACATCAGAAATGGATTCACTTATGATCTCTTCTCGTTAATGATTTATTGTCATGGTTGCAAAGTGCTTTAGCTGGCTACACTGTTGTCAGTGCAGTTAAAAAACACCTTCCTTTTTCTTAGTTTATGTTACATGACTATTCTTTCTCTTTTTCATTGCTACAGTTTCTCTAGACAGTAATGGAAGAGTCAGTATCAATGTCTATGATGGAATTTTAATATGCAACACTAATTTTCCCTTAACCCTTAGATACTGATGTTGACGACATCACAAGTTCCAATATTTAACATTAAAAAAAAAAACCAAACAGCATAAGAGAAAACAGAAAAGAAAGAACATGCAAGGACTGTTCATGCTATGACCTTTGAGTCACAGTGGAGCTTTAGCTCCTAAATTGTGTTCCAGCACAAGCATTAACAGTGTCTGATATTTGCAGATGAGAATGCAGCATTAGCTCATGCATTGCAAACTTGATTTATTACATTTTTAAAAAATATATTTCATATATATATTTAGCATTTAAATTTATTACATCTAGTATAAAACTCAAAACCTGCCCAAGTATTAACAATAACCTGCAGTAATGAAGTTTGCAGAGGCAGTGTAATCTAGTGTGCTTTGTAATAAATAATCTAACAGTGCAGTCACATCTGTAAAAATCAGTAACAGCCTAGGCTTGAATAGATGATATTTTGAACACTAAAATCACAAAAAACCCCATATTGGTAATAAAGAATCTTCCTGGTGCTCTTTTAAACAAAGCTACACCTTTTATGCACATTAATAAAAGTGAATGTAGAATATATCGATATGATGCTTACGTCATATGTAACTATGTGGTTCTTACAGGCATAAGCATGTGACAGAAAATGGAGTTAGGATAGTAACTCTGAAAAATCTTCAGATTTTGAAGACTGACCTGAGAGAACTTTTCAAATTATAGAATGTACAAAATATATTTTTAAAGATACAGAAATAAAAAGCTTTTTTCAGAAAGACAGGGTTGAGAGGGGAGGCAGAGAAAGAGCATGTGGAACTATGTTTCTGTTCTGTGCTCCTCCAGTAGTGAACTGTTGCACAATTAATGTCACCTTTGTAGGATACAGGATCCCACTCCCTTCAAGATCACAAACTTTAATTAAGAAGTGAGGTTAGTCTCTGCTGAATGATGGCACTATGTTTCTTGAAGACTGAATTTTGTCCCTGAATAGTTCCAGATTTCTTCCAGGGGCAAAGACCAACACATCAGGACTGGGACTTATGCCATAAATGTCTGCTTCACACACTGCAATTTACTTGCAAATGAAAGATGAAGAAGAAATCATTCATGTAATTATTGACAGCTGATTAATCTTCATGTTGCAAGTACTTAGACACTTTTGTTCCATGGCAATATCTAATTATAGGGTATACAAATATTCAGCAAAACTCCACTTCTGTAGGTCAGAACACGTGTCTTAATATCTGAGACATTCAAACTGAGAAGTGCAGTAAAGGAAGCTAAAATCAGATGCAGAATGACACAGTCAAAAGATTAACCTGCAAGTATGGAGCTTATGAAATAAGTCTCAAAATTCTTTTGCACTAGAAATGAAATGAATTTCATTATATAAATTACAACTTAGTCTTAAGTAAAGAACTGAACAATATTTCCAAGGAATAATTAATCTGCAGAGATAGACATTTCTCCCTCATATTTTGCCTATATTTAAAGATAAGAGAGATGCGACTGGAAATGTGATATATATACTGCTGTTTAATACACTCTGTTACTAAACCTTATTCAGCAAGCACTAATGTTAAATAAATGTTAATTAGTGACATTTTTTCTTCCAGTCTAGAAGGTCAAATCACCTGTGGAACGTATCTTGCACAGAACAGAAGAAACAGGCACAAGCAAAGAGGATTTGTTTTCTTTTTTTCATACACTAATATACATGGCATGACTGAGCGGCATGTTCTATCCTGGTTTGAGTTAGAAATTAACTGATTCTGTTAATTGATTTTTCTTTTCAGTTCAGTCTTTTCTCACTAACTGCATTTTCTGAAGTTAACGGCATATTTTTGCAGACAGTGTCTGCTTCTAGCAGCAATAACACTCAAAGTTTAGAGTTAGTACCAAGGATTGGTTTGCAGACCAAGGCCACTGCTGGATCTTGTGCACCACAATGGGGGGTGCAGAAAGTAAAGGGCTGCACCTGCAGGGAGAAGCAGACAGGGCAGGTGACCCTAAACTGACCAACAAGGTATTCCATCCCATATATATCATATTCAGTATAAAGCTGAGGGATCGTGAGGGTCAAGCTCTCTTCTTCAATGGCCAGAGTCCAAGAAGGACTCCATCATTCTGCCTTTAATCCCAATCCATGTGTTCCTGAATACAGTTTCAGAATCCATGTGAATCCATTTCCCAACTGCTGCTGAGTCTAGCCTGGGACTGACTCCCCCAGTGCCTGCTCCACAGCATCAGTGGTGACAGTGATGTAACTGCCATCAAGGCAGGCTGGGTTTGATATTGATTTTCCATATATTTGTATATATTTCTGTCAAGTTTTAGGGTCAAGGCCATCCAACAGACCTAGAACAGATGCTCTGTTAACCCCTCTCCCTTCCCAAAGGGGAAGAAAAAGGGGATAAGGGAAAGAGAATAGAAAACTAGAACAGTTTTAATGAAAAAAATAGTAATAATAACATGGAATATACAAATATACAAATAATATATTACAAACTTTCCACTCACTCATTTTCATGTGAAAGCATCATGTTTCCCTCTTCTTTGTTTTAATTAATTCCAAAGGTACCCGTGGAATTAATTAGTTACGTTTACCCCATAGCACCAATGAATGTGTCGTAGCTTCTGGGGCCCAGGTGCATTCCCAAACACCTCAGCTCCATGTGTGGATGACACCACTCCTGTTTTTCCCATTACTTGGCTTCTATGTGAAAGATCTTGACTGCCCTTGCCTCCTTATAGCTTAGACTTCATACCCTGCTGATTTTGTTTTAGTTATGAAAGAAGACATAATCTGAAGTCTTGGAGAATTTAGTAATATGGAACTCCATGTAAGTAGTGTGAAACTGTGGAAAGGGAACAAGCAGACAGAAGGGCTGACATAATGTATGTGCTGGAGAGATGCATGGAAAAAACTGTTACAGCATACCAATACTTCTGGAAATAGGACCTGAGACAGTTGTCTGTTGGGAGACTTAACATGTAAAGTTACAACACAGAAGGGAATCAGTTTAATTTGGCAGAAATGTGTTTTTCTTTATTGTCTGAAACATTTATATCTGGATTTTCTGCTTCTGCTATACTACAAAATGCAACCCTTTCTTTTTTCTTTTTTTATTAGAAAATTTGAAATTCCTTATTATGTTCTGAACAACTAAAATGCCATTGTGAGATTAAATGAATTGCTTTTGTCTGAGTATAATGGGGAGGGTATCAATTTTCCTAATTTTAGAAAGCACATAGTATAAGAGTATGTAATTTAAAAGACATTTGCAGCTGGGTATTTCTCAGTCCTTCTTTGAGCTGTCTGCTAATGGAAATGTATTGTGCAATAATCCCTTTCTCTTGCTTATGCTCAGCAAATCTGAGAAGTGTTTTAAGGTGAGTCTCTGGTAAGTAAATAATGTTGAATATAATCAAATCCTTACATATCCTTTCACCATTTAAAAGTACAGTGAAAGAACATGACAGTTATGAAGGATGCTCCACTTTAGGGGAAAAAAAAATAAAGGTAAATTTTCTTAAGGTTTAGAATAATCTAGGTTAAATTTTGAGAATACAGTATGTAGATTAGATAAGAGTTCAGGAAAAGTCAGGGAATCTGGATAGTTTGCAGTAAAACTTTAGGACCTACTTAGATTTTTTTTTGGATTATCTTCCCAACTTTGAGAAAACAGTGTCCTAATGTTGTCCATCACTATTTGTGGTGTTCTATCAATTACAGAATGTATTTTAAAAGTTATTTTGAAACTTACATGACTGTCATGAGACACCATTAACAACAGCATTGACTGCAGCTTGTAACCAGCAAATCTGTCTCAGCAATCAAAGATCATTACATAGAAGTCTGTTCTACTATAAGGACAGTTAACTCTAAAAGTACTATCGTAAGTGAAATGTGATGGCTTTCTCTAAAGGCCCCACTTCAAAGTCATGTGAAATCTAAATTTGACTTTTAAAACAGCAACCTCTAATTATATTGTATCTTACTGTTGTTATCAGTCAGAACTCAAATACCAAGTAACTCGGCCATATATCTGATATTTATAAACGTTGGGGTTTTTACTGTCTCGCTAAAACAAATTATAAATACAGTGCAGTAACTTGCAATGGTTTCTTCAATTAATAACACCTTAACTTTGAAGTCAGTTGGATTTAAATTCCCACCTCTCTTTGAGGCTTTGAGTCTGTCTACTCTGCCCAAAGATATGCAGGAAGTCTGCAGCAATTGGCAGAAGTCACAAAATTTTTGTAGTTCACTCCAGTGCATGAATCACAAAGCAGAAAAAAATACAAATATACAGAGGCACTGTGTCCTTTGATAGTTCTGAACTATAAACTGAGAAAAGAAGTAAGTGACCCTGTTGATTCCTGTTTCTGCACTCACAGGCACTAGATTTACATTGATGGTAATGGACAACAAATTCCATGATGGAAGACAATAAAAACAGTAACCAGGCAAGTCATCCTCATTATGTTAGTCTTGTCTGTGAATTAAGACTGCACTCTAATCATCTTGTGGCACCAAAAGGAAGTCTTCTTCATATAAAATTCTAGTAATTTATGGATGCCTATGATGTCTGAAATTGTCTTTTAGCTTCCTTGGACCTATTGAAGGCAAGAGCAAAACTGGTATTTTGTGAGGAATTTTTACTGTTCTTCCTTCCACTCACATGTGATTTGAAGAAAATAGACTCTTGCATCTTTTTCTTCCCTTCTGTTTCACTTATGCACAACTTGAAGCCACGTGTCTCACTAACAAACAGCTCCAAACATTTCTTTCATATAGTAGATAAAGTCTATGTAGTTTGAAATTGAAATTGAAGCTCAACAATTCCGAATTTTATTTTTGCTTTTTAAAGCCTTTAGTTTTGTCTCAACACATATCCTTGCATCTAAATATACATAAGTATTGCTAAGCAACGCTTAGTAGATGCTGTTTTTAGAAACTTCTGCTTATACAACAGCCATCCTTTAATATTAATCATGCAAATTATAATTATGTTCTTCAATAAAATTCAGATTTGAGGCTTTTAATGACCTTTATAGACATTTTTGTGGCAGCAGCAATCATCTGTGCACCAAGTTCAACCACATCTGCATAAGATGACTTTGTAAGATCTTACCATTTAAATCAACATGAAATCATCAATTGTAACTCCACTAATATCAATCTAACATAATGCAGTGGCAATTTGTTCTCGCTTGCTGCTGCTGGCAGACCTAAGCAGCAAAAAAATTATTGAGACAGATGCACAAGTAATCAGTTATGTCACTTTATTGATGCATTCCTGATTATCCTTTAATGAAGCAGAATTTCTGAAGAGGGAGTACTTGCCCCTAATGAATGTTTCTTCAGATGCTGGATTTGTTTGCCTTATACACCTGCTTTCCTTATATGACCTGCTATCCTTAATTACTATTTATAGGTAGAGTGGAAAATGAAATTCTTGGAACAGCAGTGGATCTAAGATCCTACTTTTCATTAGCATGGGAATAGACTTTATGATAAAATAGAGTGAGATTCTGACTTCTGATCTCAGTTTGCTGCAGTGGAAAAAATAAATTCATAAACAGTAACGGCAGTGGAAAGCTTTGAAAAAAGCACCCAAATAAATTAGCCTTTTCTTGGCAGCAGCTGAAAGTTTCCATTTTAGCAAATCTCTTCAATATATGATCCATACAAGTTAAAATCTAATTAGAAATTCAGCTTTCAATTCTGGTTAATATTCTTATATCCAAAACTAACTGTGGCCAGCTACAATTCCCACATCATCAATCTGTTTATCACTTACAGTGCCCTTGTAACTGAATTGTAGCTCTATTTATAGCAAGAAAATGGGGAAATTGTGTGAAAACAACAAGGAAAATGGGGATGTTTTATAGGTGCTAGCATTTTGGATGAAATCCACAAAATGCAAATAGTAATGGCCAAAATTCAACTGTACTTTCTTGTCTGCTTGTATGATAGGTATTCAAATATCAGTTTTTCATTTTTAGAAAGCTTTTCTCAGTCTTGATGCTATTCTAAACTCTACGGTTTGTTCTTGATTACTAAAGTTAAATTCTACCATTTAACCAACACCTAGATTACACAGAATTTCTCTTTATGCTTTCACATTCCCAGAGGAAGACCTTATATTATAACATCTCAGTAAAGCAGGGAAAGCTACGGAGATGAACAAATGGATCTATTTCTACTTTTTCCAAAAAGGATACTTTAATTAACTTTTATCCATGTGCCTCCTGAGTGAGGAACTACACACACATTCAGTCTGCTCTGAACAAATGATTAGGGATGGGGACAGCACAGAGCTCATAACAAATGAGCACCAACATAGTACATCAGACTTTTTTTCCAAGTCTGAAGGACAAAATCAAACATTTACCTGCAAAATAATACATTACTGTTTTTTATTTACCTGTTGTTTGGTTTAGGTTTTATTCTGTGTGTACATTTTGTACATATTAAAGAGCTCAGACATATTTTTCTTTCTTCCTTTTTTTTTTTTTTTTTTTTTTTTATGTAGTGACAGCAGTTTCTAACTTAGCTCTATGACCAGCCGTATGGACTATCATTGTAAGTGTTTCACCATCCACGAATTTCTCATCAGCTGAAAAAAAATATTAATCTGTGAAAAACATGAAAGCAGACATGAACAATATCAGAGTGTCCTCTGGACATTTCTTGCAGAAGCTAATGGGAGAAGATAATGTAGCTGTAGACTTTTTTTATAGTTGACAATCTGGTCATCAAACAAGCTTAAAGGGAAAATGTTAAAAATTGCCAAAATAATTCCTTTCTAGCTGCCCATTTGCTTCCTTTGTACTTACTGTGGTTAATCATTGTATGTAAGCCTTTTACTGATTGCAACAACAAAAAAAAATCTCAATGATGGTTTGCTAGTAGTCAGTTCTTATTGGGAGATTGTTATTCAGTAAGGTGGATTCTTACCTTAATTTACAAAAATTACAGTCTCTAAGTATGTATAGAACCCTGGGAGAGGAATCTGTATTACTCTTAGAAATGCATCTCTTAAGATTGTGCTCCTCAAACTCTAAGAATCTAGCTCTTACTATTGTGTGAAGCTGTCATTACGGTTGAGTTGTAATCACTGTTTGCTATTGTTGCCTTTACATCCCGCTACAGAATGTACAGTTATGAAAAATCTTTCTATATTAACTTTTTTTGGGAAAAAAAAAAAAAAATCTGAAAAGCCATTTTGGCCTTAATTACTTAGTTGCTATGGAAGCTTACTGCTTTATTCAGTGTTTTAAAATATGCCACCTCAACCATTTTATTGTTATACAGTTGTATAGTTACTAAACAATAGTATTTATATGACAATTTAATGATGGCAGTAACAGTACATATTCCATTTGAAGGCAAAAGAAAGATCTTACCTAATTCTCTAACTATCTCTAATAAATTTCATGAATGAATAGACAACTGATTATTTCACAGTGCATTCATAGTATACACTAAGTTGCTGTAGACAGAATAAATTCTGTCATCACTGGAGAAGATATATATGTGGGATAAGGGCTTTCTGATCTTTATTTATTCACAGTGATTCAGAATAATAGAATAGTTGGTTGGACCTTGGAGCAGCCACTCTAAGTGCTAGGTCATTCAGTCTTTGCTTTGTCTAGCCAGCTTCTGAAAAACTTCCAAGGATGGACATTTGACATAATTTCTGGCCAGTGCTACGTTACTCCCAAGGTTTGTGTTTTGGTTTGTTTTTTTTTTTCTTTTTTTTCCTAAGTTTGAACTTCCCAAGCCACAATTTATGGCTGCTTGTCCTTATTATATTATCTACCACAAATTTCCATGAAAATCTGCAGTGAAAACTAGTTTCAGTTTTGGAATACACCTGTAATGCTTGAATGGGCACATACACATGATAAAAATAATAATTGTACGGTGGAATTGCTTGTGGCTTTCTATGTCAACAACAAGATTTCGAAAGCACAAGTGCAGCAACAAGAGAGCTTTATAATTGCATTTTTTTCAGGAGTTCCCCCTTCTACCAAATGTAAACAGTCAAATAATCCTCAGCAAGTTTCTTGCTTGTAAAATA
Source organism: Megaceryle maxima (assembly GCA_024605025.1). NCBI lineage: Eukaryota > Metazoa > Chordata > Aves > Coraciiformes > Cerylidae > Megaceryle > Megaceryle maxima. The sequence goes on from JANHGN010011300.1 coordinate 45,961, forward strand.
GGCAAAGAAATTCATACTATGGTGATATGATCAGTCATTACCAGGCACCAGCCCCTGGGAAAAACTACACTGAGCGCAATTGGGGGTTGGATCTTCAAACACTGGGACACACACTGAGCAAACGCCACCTGGTTAGTTAACACAAGAGGATGTGCCAATTGATTTGTCTCTGCCCAGTGAAAACTCTCACGTGCTGTAGAAGGAAATAAAGTCCCCATAGTGCACATGAAGAATGCACTGGGGAAGATGCTCTGGGGTAGTCCTACTTCAGGCATCGGCAAACCCATCCACAGAACTGCTTTTGGTCAAGACCTGTGTGCACCTTGTGGGTGATGCAGTAGGACAGAGAAGTCCAGTGTGTACCTCAAAAGGACTTAATTTTGGTTGAGAACACTATTCCTCACTTTATATATTGTTTCATTGCTGTTACTGTTTGGGGTTTTTTGTTCCTTCTCCTTTTGCCTTGTTCTATTAAATTCTCCTCTGAACCCATGGGATTTTGCCTTGTTCTCTCTATTCCCTTCCCATTCCACCAGGGGAAGTGGGGAGTGAGGTTGAGTGAGAGTCCACATGGTGCTCAGCTCCCGGCTGGGTCTCAATCGCAACATGGAGCCTGAGAGGAAGTGATACCCATCTTGAGACTTTCTCTTTTTAAGGACTAAAGTAGCCTCCATGCTGCTTCTTCCTTCAGTGAGAACAGCTAAAATGAGTTCATTATCCACCTCTTACCACGCTCTCTCCCAGTCTGAGTATTTTGAATTTCCTTAGGAGACTGGTTTAGTAAATGGTGCTGTATGTAAGTAGCTTTCAGAGGAACTACTGGGATTTCCTGTACACAATAATGTACTCTTGTAAAAAGGTTATTTTTTATTAAGCAGTGTAAATATATTTTAATTAGAATGAAGCAGCTCTGACTTTGAAGTAGCCTAAGGCATTGAAGTGCTTTGTGTGTATTTGGGATGCCAGTGGCAGCATAGGCTGAGAAGTGGGAACACTGTTTTCCCTCAAGCATCACTGCCTGAAGAGTTGAGCTTCTTCCCAACTCTAAGTTCAGTTGTCATTGTGCAATATGCCACAAGTAGAACAGCTACTGCCAGGGTGAGAAGCATTTATAAGTCATATTACCCCCATGAAAAAGGGTTCAGTACATAGAATAGTAGGAAAGTTACTGCTATTGCCTAATATTGATTCAGAACTAAAAGTCAGAAACAATTTACAGATCGTCTTACAGTCTCTCATATCTTTTGCTGTAAAACCCAAAAAGCACAAAAAGCACAGCTTAATGTCAAGTAACAGCTGAGAAGGCACTTGCAAGCACCTCTCGTGCTTTTTTCTGTCTGAACATGTGAGTGGTTGAAAGTAATGATTTCAAAAACTGCTTCTATAGCCCAAAGGCAACTAAGGTCTCAGAAATTTTTCATTCCTATTTGCTCTCCAAAACAAAGAAATGACATTAAAACATGTATGTGAGCACCTGTATGTGTATATATAATACAGGTGTATGAGTTTACATATACATATATGTGCATATATTCCAAATACTGATTTAGGATCCTGATATGTGTCATTCAATGTGTCATGAATGAGTGATTGAGATTACTTAAAGAATCAGCATCAAAGGTATTAGCAAAAGTTATTTTAATATGAGTTTATACAAGTGTGACTGAGCAAAGTTTGATGGCAAGGTTCACTCTATTACTTACACGATGGAAGAAACATAAATATGTAAATTGGATTAGAACTATTTACAGTGCTTTATACAAAGGATAAGGAAGACCCTCCTGTTGAGTCATAAGGTTCAGAGCAGACCTCCTTGCTTTCCAAACTCCTCAGAGAGGAGTTTAGGTGTGGCTGGATCCAGGCTTAACACCAGACTTGGGTCAATGGTGTATGTCTAATGGAATTAGACACATGGATTTCATTAATATTAATTCAGCGTGCTATCAACCATTTACCAAGGATCTGTTGTGATTAAGGGGTCTCTCCACCTTGGATAAGAAACAATCTCTTAGTCTCAGGTAAGGAATCTCAAAACTTGAGAGGCATACCTGCTCAAGGGGATTGTTGCCTGGCTTGCAGTCTAGTTCCCATTCAGGAAGCACTCAAATTGGGCTCATGCAACAATCCATTGTCAGTAAAAGGTCTCTCTTGCCTTGAGGAGTAACCTTTAAGAGGCATCCCAGCTCAAGGGGAGATCACCATGATGCAGCCAAACTGCCTAGCAGGGAGAGCCCAATGCAGGCTCACCTAGTCTGTCATATTTATGGGATAAAGTGGTTGGCTCAGTGGCAAATTGCATGCAATGGTAAGGTATGCTTGAGACTTTCTTTGTTCCGTAATAGATGAATCTTAGAAAAAACACCCACTTTTCATGTGTTCATCCCATGGTCAGTGATCCAAGCTCATACACCTCAGTGGTCACTGGGTCATTCTGTTCCTTTGTGGGTTGTCTAGAGGACTACTTGGCCCAGCTGCAGCTCAGGCCTCTACCAAACTACTGCAAGTTTGGTCAAGGGGGTTGAGGGCACCCATCACAGCATATATATTCAAAGGTCTAAATATTATATTATTCATAATAATTGCTCATAATTTTCTTAGATTACAGTGAATAACATTGAAATTTTAATATTTTCATCTGCCTGCTATAGTTACTGATCACTTTCATGGTCCTGATTAAAACCATTATAAAATACACTATACATTTACAACAATTAAAAGTTAGGTATTCAGATCTACATGTAAATCAGCTTTTTCATAAAATGTTTCTTTCACTCTTAAACTGTACAAAGTTAGAGAAATTAAATAAATGTGTATACACATGTATCTCTATTTCCCTCTCCAGCTTTGTAAGAGTCACTTAATTAAAATCCCTGTCAGTAATATCATACATATTTTTCCAAGGTGATCCTGGTTCAACTAATAGTAGGTGTCTCACAGCAAAATGCTGAAGAAATATCCTTTTGTAGTCACATGGAAGAGAAGGCTAAAGCCCTAAAGTCTTTTTGGAAGAGTTTCTATGGAGAAAAGGAGGACATGACAGGCATCATCCTTTTTTCTTGAGTGTCAGTGTTCTTATGCCCAAGGAAATGAGGCTATGCCTGGGCCTTGTCTGGAAAGCTAGTCTCATAGTGACATATATGTCATTTCTGATAAACTAATATTGAGCAGCATTCCTTTCTGAAATTTCTGAGACATGTCATGTCAAACCCTGTTAATCAAACATGTCACTTGTTGTTGCATATATATGATGAACAAGCGAGAACAGCTTAAATAAATTATAGGAAAGTATTTTATGGTATGCACAGGTATTAATTCATGGAACTCTTGAGCAAAGGGATATAGCTCCAAGTGCCTGTGTACTCCTATGTTCTTTATAAAACAAAAATTAATGGAGTCATTGTGCTTTTTAGAAAGAAGGCAAAGATATCTATTCCATATATATGCATCAAAGCACTTACATGAATACTCATAGGAAAAATGCCATACTTTTTGAGGTAAAGGCTCCAAAGCTTTTAACTTTACAAAAAAAAAAAAAAAGATTAAATGTAAAGAAGGGCAAAATCAATACACATTTCATTACATAATTTTTGCTGTGTCGTAAAATACTCTTAGTATGACTGGAATCATAATATAGGGTAAAGTTACTATATTTTTCTAATACGATAGGTGATTTAATTACTTCATTACCTTTCAAATCACATTACAGAAAAGAAAGAACATCGTAATAAAAACTAGAGTGAAAATAGCGAATGGTAAGCGTAGAATAAAAATGGGATGCTGGTTGGTTTCATAGGCCCTGCAAGAATATTCAAATGTCCCAAACTGTGACTGCAGAAGTAAAACATTCTGTGTTTGTATAACACGCATACAGTCATGAGTCTCAGAGGAGACTCCTTGAAATATAAATTATTGAAAATGAGAACAAAAGTTTCCCTTACATTATACAATTCTTTAACTTCAAGCTGCTAATTTTCCTGGTTCTTTCTGATCAGTCCTTGCTGGAATAAGACTGAGATGACTAGTGGACTGAATATGATGTGTTTGCTGATTTAGGAAGACCTTGTGCTTAGTCTCATGATACAAAAAGCAAGAATTCTTTAAAATGAGGTGGCACAGTAAGTCACTAGTAAGTCACCAGTTCAGAATCCAATTTAAAGAAAATGGCACTGAAGTTATACCTGCAAGTCAACCCTCTCCTTCAGCAAAGGCTTTATTTCACAATTAGAATGTATTTCAAAAAGCAAGAAAGTTGACTTCTTGAGCTAGACATACACTGACAGCTAGTCCCAGCTTTTCAATAAGTCATCACTATTTCATTTAATTTGTATGCTTGAAATATTTGTTAATCAACCTAAAATTAGCACAGAATTTGTATTCTTTTCCTTTTTCCATTTTTTACTTTGTCCCTTTTAAGATGGTTAGGTATAGGGATTCATGTCTGTACCTGAGAAGTGGTGGAAAAACTGTAATAACAAAGATGAACAGGTCTCCTGTGCAGATTCATGACCTCAATCTACACTGTCACAGTACTCCTTAAAGAGGACTTAAAACCACAAGAAATAAACAGTTAAGAACTGCTCTGCTCTTCAGATGAGTAGTCTGTCCATCTCAGTTGGAGTCTTTGGGGACAACATGTCAGCCAAGACAGTGACTGTTTCCTATTCCAGACATATTTTCTCTTCTTTTTTCCTATCAAATAACCACACTTCTAGCAATGAGAGACTGGAGCATCTCTCTTGCAAGGAAAGGTTGAGAGACACAAGGTCTGGAGAAGACTGAGAAGGGATCTTATCAATGTTTATAAATATCTAAAGGGTGGGTGTCAAGAGGATGGGGACAAAGTTTTTTCAGTCGTACCCAGTGGCAGGACAAGGAGCAATGGGCACAAACTGGAACACAGGAACTTCCATCTGAGAATCAGGAAAAACTTCCTTACTCTGAGGGTGACAAAGCACTGGAACAGGCTGCCCAGTGAGGTTGTGGAGTATCCTTCTCTGAAGATACCCAAAACCTGCCTGGACACAATCCTGTGCAACCTGTTCTAGGTGAATGCATTTTAGCAGGAGGGTTGGATTGGATGGTCTCCAGAGGTGCCTTCCAACCCCTGCTATTTGGTCATTCTGTTATTATATGTAATGGTCAGTGAATAATTGTTTGGGGTTTGTTTTTTTTCTGTAAAAAAGTCCTGGATTTTTCCAGATTTTGTGTAAATAAATTAACATTGAAAACTCAATATTAACACTTGTGGATTTTCACTTTTGTTTGAAAAACATACATTGTAATACATGAACTTTTTTGGTAAGTATTTACAGAGTAAATCTTTAAAGAAAAAGAGACTGGTTTTCCCTGATTAAATAAATTTTCTTATTTCATCATCACAAACGCTACTTAGAAATGTGAAAATTCTAATGTATCCCTCTTCAATTAAAGAGATTTTTCAGACTGTACAATGAGAACTTTTGAAATATTTTAAATTTTGTTTTCCAAACAATAACAATGAGAGGAGTAACAAAACATCACTACTTCTGATTTTTTTTTTCAATGGATTTTTTTTTCTTTGCTGGTACTGGACTCTACTCATTTACACAAAATTGTCTACACACACGCCACACACACACACAAAAAATTTGCAACATTTGGAAAAAAGTTCAGCCGTTGAGGAGAGAAAAATCTATATGTTCCTCCTATTATGGTACTCAATTATACTCTGCTCTGTTTAATAAAACAAATCTTCCTATCATATAACCTCTCAAGAATGTGTAAGGAAGCAAGGAATGTGACTGTAGACTGAGGGGAAAAAAAAAGGATAAAGCAAAGAACAGTAATAACAAAAGGAGCTGTAGAAGAACAAGGAAGAAAATGTATGCTTTGAAATCAACAGCACCACCTATATACTGAAAGATGAGAGCCTGTATCAGTTTTCCTTTAAGAAAGCTACCTGATAAAAGCATTGGTGGTGAGGGTTAAATGTTACATAAATACTACCTGAGAACATTCTTGAAAATTATTCTCAATATAAGTTATACTTGTAAAAACACTTCACTAATGTCACAGACTCTTAAACCAAAGGACTGAAAACCAACAAGAGTAATGCATAGAAATATATGTACTTTTTTTTATCTTGGTAAAACATATGAAACTCTCAATTTACCAATTAATTTCAAGTGGTACAGGAAATTATGCATTTCAAAGAAAATGTCTATTAGCCAGAAGGAAAAAAAAATAAAAAATAAAAAAAAAAGAAGGAAAAAAAAAGATAACAGCTTCCTTTTTAGGCATAATAAGGAGTTATATCTGGAAGCACTCTTGTCACTGATATTAATCTTTTCATTAATTTATTTAGCATGAATTCATAATCTAGCTGACATTTTAAGTAAGGTCTCCACTGTGTCTGAAATAATCAGTTTGTTCTGCATGGCAAAACTATTTACTCTTGTTATGTTAAAATGAATCACATTAAGAGAATCTGACTTCAGTTGGCAGTTAATTGAGATCAGGGATACAACATTGGTAATTGTTTTACAAATGAGTTCCCCATTTGCTTTCAGCTCTGACTGAAGCAGAGAAACTGGCAACGCAGAGGTAAACCCATCTGGGATGCTGGATTATGGCAAGATACTGCTACTTGGGTAGAGAACCTGGTTGTGAAGGTATGCCATGTGGATGTCCATGTACCTAAGAGTCAGACCACTAAAGAACATCAAACCAACCAGCGGGTGAACCAGGCTGCCAAGACTGGAGTTGCTCAGGTGGATTTGGACTGGCAAAGTAAGGGCGAATTATTTATAAATTATCTATAGCTCACTGGGCCCATGAAACCTCAGGTCATCAAGGAAGAGATGCAAAATATAGATGGGATTGATAGAGGGGTGGACTTGACCATGGACGCTATTGCAGAGGTTATCCATGAATGTGTAACATGGTGCAGTCGGGCAAGCCAAGCAGTTAAAGCCTCAGCAGTATTGCGGACGATGGCCGAAATACAAATACGGAGAGGTCTCGCAGACTGACTGTATCACACTCCCACAAACCTGCCAAGGCAAGTGCCATGTGCTTACAATGGTGGAAGCAACCACCAGATGGCTGGAAATATAACCAGTGCCCCATGCCACCTCCTGGAACACCATCCTGGGCCTTGAAAAGCAAGTCTTACAGAGACACAGCACCCCACAAAGAACTGAGTCAGACAACAGGTCCCATTTCCAAAACAACCTCATAGAAGCCAAAGGGCATGACATCAAGTGGGTGTATCACATCCCCTTATCAGGCCTCAGCCTCCAGCAAAATTAACAGTACAATGGACTGTTAAAAACTACTCTGAGAGTAACGGGGGATGGAAAACTTCAAACAACGGGACACACATTTAGCAAAAGCTGCCTGGTTAGCACAAGAGGATGTGCCAGTTGAGCTGGCCATGCCCAGTCAAAACTCCCATGTGCTGCAGAAGGGGATAAAATCCCTGTAATGCACATAAAGAACATACTGGGGAAGATGGTCTGGGTTAGTCCTGCTTCAGACAAAAGCAAATCCATTCACGGAACTGCTTCTGCTCAAGGACCTGTGTGCACTTTGTGGGCGATACAGGAGGACAGGAAGTCCAGTGTGTGTTCTATTAAATTCTCCTTATCCGAACCCACAAGGTTTTGCCTATTTCTCCCCATTCTCCTTCCCTTCCCATCAGGAGGAGGGAGTGGGGGTGAGTGAGCATCCACATGGTGCTCAGCTCCCAGCTGTGTCTAAGCCATGACAATCTGAAATGAAAAGGATGTATTTTTTTCTAAACTTATTAGTGGCCTTAGTGTATGAACTATTTTTGAACTCAGGATACATACTGTGCAAGATTACATCTGACCTGATATAAAGCAGTAGTATTTAAATACTATTTTAACACTAAAGCAAAGCATAGTTTGCATTTGGTTTTGCAGCAAGTAATATTTTGTCAGGTTAATTCATAACACAGCCACTTGTCTTTCTACAACAGTGTGAGTAAAACATGGCATCACCAATAGCAGGTCTTGGAGCCATCCAGGCAGTTCTTCCTGCTAACAGACAGCTCTTATCTAGCACTTTGTATTTTATAACAAGCTTAGTCACTTTGACCGGTGTAGAATGAAAAGTCACACACAATCAATCACACAGCTGGACTAAGTGATGCAGTTGGATGATCACTGTAGGTCCCTTCCAACTGAACTATTCTGTATGTTCTAGTATGTGCATATTAATAGTGGATTTCTTGTCAGTAAAATTTATGGATCTGCAAGGGAAAATTTTAAAAATAAATGCTGACAGTTTGTGTATTACAGGTCAAACAGTCATAAAAGATCACATCAGTAATTCAAAATCATTCTTTATACAGTGTATACACAAATTTTAAGTACAGTAATATTTGTCCATAGAATATACCTAACTGTTTGTGTAGATAACATAGGAATGGAAAAATTAAGTTTTTGGTGTCTGATCCCTAGCAGATGCTTTAAAATCTTGATTTCTCTGTTTTACTTTAAAAAGTAAAATTACAAAAGTGATTGCTCATAAAATAACGTAATTCTTTCTAAATCCAGGTCATAGTGTTGAATTAATTTCAAAGGACTAAGACACATTCTCAATACTTCTGTCATTAGCTATGGTCTTGCTGAATCTTATAATGCAATATTCTTGAAATATTTCACAGAATATGAAGACTTGCACCCATTTGCTAAGCACAAAAGTGGAATCCATTTATCTGACCTCCACTACTAACTGCTATGTAGGGCAGACATAACTTATATGTAGCATAACAGATACTTTCTTTAATTTTCCTACATGACTTTGTGATCTTTTATTTCATAGAAGTGCAAATTACTGATATATTTAGATACATTTCTGTCACCCTGCGGTGCCTTACATCTAGTCTGTCATTCTCCTGAAATACGATATGCTTCCTGATGTATTTCTCAGCCAATCATACATTAAAACTGCATTTATTTTTTAAATAAACCCCTGAAATCTTGACACTTACCTGAATCAAGCATTCTTCAGATTTTTTTAGTGTAGCCAGTCACTGTTTCAATATATCATTTCACATCATGGAAGCCTCAGATATAACTCAACAGGAACCAAGTAAAATGACTTTATGTCCTATACTGAAAGATTTACTACAGGACTACTAATAAAACAAGCTGGCGGTTTATCCAACTACATTTTCTCTGTGAGTCAGATATGTTCTCCTATCTAAGTTATGTCACTTGGAATTAGATTTTTTAGAAATTAAATTCCTCACTAGCCTAATGAAATAGCATGAAGATATACTGCATTATGTAAATCTAAGCAAAGTTATGTTGCGTCATTTCCCAGTTAAGACCCAAAAGACGACTCTGCTATAACGCAGTTGTGCAGCAACACTCAGGGACAAAACTTCCTCTCCACCCTGCCTTTATTTTAGACCTGGGATCTGTCAGCATTTCATTTTACAATATTCCAATAAAGTTTATTGTAGTTGGGAAAAACGGAAGTCATGTTAAACGTGATCTTGGTTTTGAATTGACAGATAGCTGGATACAATTCAGAAATGTATTCAAAGTACTTTTTTCCCCATACTATAACAACAACAAAAAAGATGGTGATTATTACTACAGGCAACTATCTCATTTTGGAAAATATTTTAGACAACAATATATGCTATAGATCAGATGCAATTAGCTGCCTGGAATGTATCCAATAAGTATAAACAAAGTAATTCTTTGCTCTTTTGGTCTATCTCCACATACTGTACAGTCTTTCTACTTCATTCTATATGATTATTCAGCTCTTTGGTTATTGCAGTGAAGACATGCTGGCATCCACAGCAAGTATGAAAAACAGCACTATGAGAGAGTAACAATTTTTATCACCATGATTTCATGAAGGCATCCCTGTTAGGCTTGTATTTTTGTATCAGAAATTGTAAGAGAAGTAAAAAAGCAGGTTTGTTAGAATGGAAAAATTCAGAGTCACTGATTTTTTTTTCTATTTTGGAAGGAATTTCTCCTTCAAACTCAAGAAAAAGAAGACTTTTCATAGAGTCTGCTTTAAACTGATAGCTCTAGGCTTGCATAATTATGAAAAGGTATTAAACTTCTGGGCTTTTTTTCTTCCATCCAGTGGAGTCAATTCCAAGTCATTATAGTGTGTATATTGTTGTAAACCAAAAGGAACTATTTCTTACTCACACTAGGAGAAGTTATTTTTTAAAGAAGTGTAATGCCAAATTCAATGCCTCCTGAGAACTTTACAAAGTTTGACCTAAACTCTTTAAGTGTAACCAACCAGTCAATTCCTTATCCACCACGTGGTCCATCCATCAAATCCATGTCTCCAGTTTAGAGACCAGGATGTCACACACAGTATTGAAAACTTTGCCCAAGTCCAGCTATATGATGTCAGTTGCTCTTCCCTTATCAACCAATTCTGTACCTACATACCTCATGGGGAATCTATATTCTAGGTAATTAAGCTTCAGCTGGGCATCTCAGTATTTTATGAACAGATTAGAAAAACTACACAGTAGCACACAATTGTCCAGATGTAAGTGGCACTAGCTATATACTGTATAACACTAACAGCATCTTCAGTATGGAAAGTCAAGTTGATTGCTGTTCTCTACATGAGTCTTTTCTGTCTTTCCTTAATGTGATAGAATGAAAAATGTAAAGAATCTGCCAGAATGAGTTATGTTAGCACCAGCACAATCTGACAGTAACTATCTTTCTCCTGCCTCGTTTCTTCTATTCAAAGAGAGGATCAGAAGTAGGCATAGGGACAAACTATAGAGACTTACCTGCAACAGAACTGAAAATCATAGCTGTTAGCTTTTCCCCATTATGTTTGGTGCCCCCCCCCCCCAATGAAATAAAGTTCCTACGTAGGGAGCTGGGTGAAGATCTACTATAAAAATATTAAACTTCTGTGAATCTCATAGCTTTCACTAGTGTCTGCTCCCAGATACTTGCTAGGTTTCCTACAGCATTTTTATTTTCATTCTTATTCCTTTGCCCACTTGTTTGCATCTAAGAGCAGAAGTATGCTGTCACTGCACAATCATTTGAATAATAATTCTTCTGTCATCCTGTTCCAACACTAGAGCAAGTAGAAGAGCAGCAATATAGCAGTACAAATGGCAAGTAAGTACTTTTAACCTGCCATGTCCAATCAATGATTATCTGCAACAGAAGGCAGCTCTGGAAGGGAAAGATTAACAAAAATGTGTCCAGAAGGTGGTCTTTGTTCTAGATAAATAGTTTTATCAGCTGAGTAGATCAACTAACTGCATAAGTTAAGCAGATCAAGCAGTTATATCAGCTGAGTGAAACTACCAGTTGTGTAACTGTCCCTGACTCTATCAGAAGAGTGCAAGTATCTTCCTGAGTTGGTCATACCAGCACAGGGGTGTAAATTTTGCTCTGACCAACACAGAATACAAAACCTGAATAACAAATAAAAAGAACTTCCAAGAGAGCAACAGGCTTGAGCTATTTTCGACCAATGCCTTCCTGACAAACAGACTGCTCAATCTCATGACTGTGCATGTTACAGACAGCATATGGTAGCTATTATATCTGTATTCTGATTAAGCTACATATTGCTATTCCTGTACTCCATTAAATATAATTTGGACTTGAATTGCTCCATCAGTCTTCTAAATCCAAGTCCTGTATAGCATCAACTAACTTCAAGAAAGTAAACTTGGTACTAAACATCAAGTCCTCCACCTGTGTAATATCTACACCTGCTCACATAATATTAGACTCTGACGCCTGCTTGTTTCCAGTAGTAGCTACTACTGTCACCACTAGCTAATCAAAACTGAGCACTGAACCTGAACAGGACAGAACAGATCACATCTGGTTAGTAAGATATTAACTGAAGTCACAGACTATGTCAGTGCTCAAGGCAACAAAAAGTGAGTGCTACCTTTGACATACATATAGCAATACCTAGTTTTGGAATTGACCTAAATTTGATCCAGTTTCAATCACTTATATTTGCAATCCAAGTTATAAAATACAGTGATATATTCTGTGTAGTAACAGGGTTAGCAATTAATACAATGTATGACATATCAATGTTAATAAACCATTGCCTTTACAGATTTTTATATCATAGTGATGGAATTCATCTATTTGCAACAACTTCGCATTTACCTTCTTAAATGTGAACAAATATTTTATAATGTTTTGGATTAGCCAGGTGAAAATTAGTGCTAAATGCAGTATGACAGCATCTGCAAAAACAAATCTTAACCTTTTACCCCAGTACAAAGGCTTTACAGTAGAGTATTTCTTTGTTCTACAACTTAGCAGCATGAGCATGAACAGCTATCAGTAAAATTCTGTTAATGCCATAATACTTATTTTCTGTATTTTCCTATATGTCTTCCTGTTCCGCAGTACTCCTGTCTGTGACAGATTAAAAAGGACACTAAAGAATGGATATAATGTGAGTAATCTCTTTGACTAACCCTCACTACTCAAGCTCACATCTTCACTACTGTGTATACTGTGTCTAATTTATTTCATAGATCATATTTAGAGTGAAAAAGTGTAGTTTTTGTGGATGCTATCTAACAGATATTTTTTGCCTCGTTTATTGTCAGTTCCGTATCTCATTAAATGTTTATACACACACACATATATAAATATTTTTTTAATTATACCCTGAAATGATCTACTGTCTTAATGAGATATTTTATCAGGTTGTGTTAACAGGATTGACTTTTTGGTTTTAATTCTCTGACAGGTTCCTCTATTTTTTTTTCTCTACAATACCCTTTAAACATTATTTTTATCTATTCAAAGTTTTATTACTCATTTCTATCACCTTCACGAGTTATACCAGACATAAATAATGCTTTTGTGCCTGACACTTTAAAAAACAGAAATCTTCACCTACATTGCCCCTGTAGTTCTTATATATAATTCAAATTGTTGTCTGAACCTGTAGCAGGTTTATATAGCATTTCTTGTCATTCCAAGGGCTGGTGAACTACAGAAACCACTTGGTTACAGATAAACTACAGCAACCACTACTTTTCTCTTCCACTGAATCTTCTTGCAATATGTCCCAGTTACTTCTCATTTCTTACAAATGTATAAACAGTTCTGCACTAATCTTTTTTGTAATAAAAAACCAAAACCCAAACAATGCAGCAAACTCTCTTTTCTGTTTTTCAATGCACAGAATTTTCTATTCACACTACAGTTAGAGCATCCATAAAAAACAGACACTAAAGTGCTGCACAGGATCTTCCCTCTGCTTAAGGATATAGCTGTAATAACACCTACCCTGACACCTGAGGACTTGTTCTCAGTGTCTACTAGTCTCTAATGGTTTGGGATCCACATCTATACAGAAGAAATGTCCTGAATATGGAGAGAGAGATTCTGCAGGAGAAAGGAAGGCATATCCCTGAACTCCCCTAGCAAAGTTGTGTCCTTATGTTGCAAGCAATGCAAGGTTCTATCAAGCTAGAAGGCAGGAGTGATCTGTCACCTAGTTGAATGGGAACACCTTTAGCAGTGTTCCCGTTTCTGTTCCGGTATTGAGCTGACACTTCAACAACAACATCACACCTATATGCACTTACTGCTTATATGCAGTATGTTGAAATAAAGTCAATATATCTCCAACAGCATGTGGAACATTTTTCTGGTTATTATGTGAAAGCTCTGGGTCTTGAGGCTATTACAAGGGTTTGTGAAACTGCATATTATGGGAAATGATAGTAAACAAACTTCTCTTTGGCCTCAAAAAGTATATCAAAACAAAGAAATCCTTTCAAAAACACAGGAAACATTCCTTTTGATTTGGTTCACCTAAGACCCTGCTTACCTTAGTAAACAAGAACTATCAAAAAACTTGAGTAAGTTGCTAAAATGATTCAGAGTCTGACAGAGGCACAAATTCATTTACATAAGCGTATGTATTTGTGGAAACAACTCGTATTTATGATGCCTGATGGCATCCTCACAGAGCCGGTAGATAAGACATGGAGGAGCCCATGCCGTATCTGGACTACAACCTGAAGTCCAAGCAGGTACTGCAACTATCTCAAACAATATGCAGATACTGGCAACTGTATGTGCCTAGAATATAATCCATATTTCTAGATGAGTAGCTTTTAACACCAGAAGGCCAATTTTGATCTCTGATTTTAATGTGCTTCATAATGCAAACAAAGACCTTCAGGTAAGTTTATTACATTTGTTTTTTACAATAGCATGCCCTTTAGAATGATGCCTAACCTTGACTTAAAAGGCTGAAATTGATGAAAATACATTGTAGCGCTAGCTCAGTTATACATTGATTTATTATCCCCATGTTAAAAACTTGCTCTTTTGTCCAGTTTTGCCATCACCTATCAAATCTCATTAGGTTTATTTCTGCCAATTTAAGGGACCACCTGACACCACCACCAAAAAAACCCCCCAAAAACCAAACCAAACAAAATGAACCCAAACAAATCTGTAGCCTATTTATAGAAATAAATAGCCTAGAAAGTCCACCATCCTGACAATTCAAATGTCTATGCATAAAGGAAAGAGTGTATGATTTTTTATTTTTTTTCATTAGAAATGTGCTGGACCATCCATATGTTGAAGGAATATACTCTGTGTAGTGCTTAGCCAAATTTCCTTAGGCATCCTACTGCACTGTTATCTAGACTCCAAGACTGGACCTTAGGTTCACCAAATAAAAGATTATATGAGAAGCAATACATAAAATAAAACTAATTACCTGTTCACTTAAAAAAGTCTTCATAAACATTCTTGCTATTACTCCCCTGGGAAGAAAAAAACCCCAAACTACAAACCAACAAACAACCACCACCCCTAAAAATAGTTTTCAACCAGTTTTCATTAATTTTTAGTATTTGATGTGCATAGGAATGGGGAATTAAAAATAAATTGGACAGAACTAATACAGCAATTTAAACACAAATACCACAAGTTCACCTTGGGGGCCTTGGTATAGAGCTAATGCTTTATTGCATTACACAAGAAATCAATGGAGCCTTCCAAGGTGATAAAGACCAGAGCTACCCATTATTACATTTTTATCCATTTTACTGCAACCAGATCCAGATGCATTATCATGCTGGATGTGTTTCACTTATTAGAACAAAAGAAGTCCATAATAAATGGTTGACAGTTTAGGAATATGACAGGAAGAACAGATAAAGACTGATAAATGGATGGTGGCACTGAGGAGATGACCAAGTAACATTAATTACAGTTAGACTGGCCTGAACAACATCAGAATGGACACATATACCTTCCTTGATATACCAAGCCACTGTCTACCAGCAGTGCAGCAAGAGATTGATTAAGAAGTGCTTTGTTTCAGTTTTTAAAGTAAAAAGGAACATTCTTTTTAGTTTTCTTTTTTTAAGTAAAAGATAGGCAATACCAGAGATTGCAATAGCTACACTTATGAAGATGGTCATAGATGAATTTAAGCATTTGTTTACTACATAACGGTGTTGAGCAGTTTGAGATGACACATGTTGACATCTGACAGTCAGATCCTGAGGGCTGAATTCTGCACTCAATGTTTTGGCTTTCTGACAAGTAATAATGCTACTATTTGGAATATTTTTTAACAAGTGGAAACTACAATGTCTTAATCTAAGGTTGTATCACTGTTTACATTGTCATTAACAAAGTTCTGTGTTCAATCAAATTACTAAATATTTAAAATTAAATTTGTACTTTTTTGAAGGTGCAAGCACCTTGCAAGCAAATACCTACAGACATCTAAACAGAGGTACAATCAAAATAAACTTATTGTTGTGAAGTTTATATTTATCAAATTTTGTCTCTAATTCAATGTGTGAATAAAGCATTTGGTAGTAAAGCCAACTTTTTTTCTCAGTAGTGGATGTAGAAATATATGTGACTGTTTTTGCTGACATAAATTTATACTGTATTTGTTGTATGTTGTATTTGGCCTTTTATATGATGACAGATTATGAGAACCCAGAAGCAGTTCATGCAGAGTGTTATCACCTATTTCTCTTACTTGATTGCGTGGTTAAAAAAAACCATTTTTCAGAGCTGGACTGTGAGCACAGTGTTGAATGTTAGTCAAGCTATATAAAAATTATTTAAATAAACGACCCCCCCAGTTTACCTTAGCATGTTCCCAGGAACATCATACACGCCCAACTCTTATTTCCTGTCAAATTCCAGGACTTCAGTTCTAATTTTTTAAAGTTATTTAAATAGGGCTGGGATACTCTCCTCTCTTCAGAGCAGAACTGAATGCCCTGGAATATGTTAAGTGTCAAGATGTTAGTTTTTCCCCTACAGTTGTCATAAAATGGAAACATTACACCCAGCTGAAATTCTTTGTACTTCATTTGGTTTATCATTTGGTAGGTCATGTCTGAACTATATACTTAGACATAACTCTCTTAAAAGGTAGTGCCTCTTTTCACCAAATTCTGTCTCACTGACAACAAAGCAGACTAGCAAAAATCATTGTTGTTCTGTAAGTACAAGGTCTTTGTACAGACACTGAAAGCTAGACAGAGTAAAGGTGGGAGGATGCAGTAAAAGCTTGAGAAAATAGATTGCACTGTACATTTATTACACATGTCTACAGTCCCAGTCTTCTCTCTCGGGATGAATTTAAAATTCTGAATTACAGTAACCATGGGCAAGAGTATTGGATAAGAAAACTACTATACTAATAAATTTGCATTAGGGGTGAGGAAGGGTTAAATACTAATAAGCTGAATATTTGCAATAAATACAAGGATGTAAATTTTGAGGAAACATCTGGAAATGAACATTTCCTCTTGAATGCATCCTTTGAAATAAAATATGGATCTACATTCCAATACTGTGAAATACAAGTCCCAGGCATATCACAAAGGATTTCCAGAATCTGGCCCCCAGCTTAACTGCATTAAAATACAAATCATCTTGACTTCAGATACTATCAAGTGAATCAAATGGAACATTTAGCATTTAGGTACCATTCAGGATTTCCAATCACCATAAAATGCTGCCATCTACTGGAAAAAAAATAATTAAATATTAATCCAGCTTTATGACTGTCCATCAAAAACGGAAATCCTGTTGTCAATGTAAATTAATTACAAAAATAAGTCTTTTGATATTTCAAGATGCCTCTGCTTCTTGAGAGCAATGATTAAACAATTTACATAGGATGAGTGATTTCTGCTTGCAGAATAGCAAAAGATAAACTAAAAGAAATGTTTACATTCATTTTTATCAGAGAACATAGTTTAAAATCAAATATGTGACATCTTCATTAGGAAACTATTTAATGCCAGTTAAATTCTATCTTCCTTCAGACTGAAGGACATATATCCATCTTCTATAAAGGCAACTGCATCACTATGATTTACCAGCAAATATTTAGATAGTTCCTGTCTATATTTTGCAGTCAGCAAGTCAGTATCTTGCAGAAGTCATTGAAAATGACACTTTAATCAAGTTGGAAGTTATAAAGTGGAGAATATATGGTCTTTTTAAAGTTTACTCAGTTGGCATAGATACAGCACTAAATTGATTCATCTTTTTTTCTGTCTTGTGAAGGAATAGGCTGTGGTAGAGATACTCTATGCCAGCTCACCCGAAGTACAGAGGCAATGGATCCATGCTGTCCACTTGGTCCCTTTTATGAATGTATCATTTCAGTGGAAATTTACTTGGACCTACTAAGAAATGATGGAGGGTTCTTTCATATTACAGCCAGAGTGTATCAACAGGGCAAAGCAACCATATTTTATTCCATGCCATTACAGTCCTCGCATTGCTCTGGGCAAATCCAGTCCATAGACATGTATATACACATACAAAGTCAAATGTAAACAATAAGAACTTTGCAGATATGAATCTACATAGTTGTTTATAGCCACCTGCTTTAAAATTGAGGTTATCAGGGATATCCAATGTTTTCTTTTTCCCAAAGCAATTGGACACTTAATCCGGCACATACTTAAAATGGAATTTAGAAATCTAACACACACAAATTTATTAATGTCTAGTGTGCATTATTAATGGCTTTAAAAAGGATTCTGTGTTAGATGCTCATTAGCCTGTAAGATGCCATGTTTAACTACTTAATGTAGTGTCAATTAGTTACTTATTAAATGTCAGGCATTTAGCAATTAAGTTAAACTTACCAAGCATTATAGACCATAAACCTAAGAAACTGTATTTCAGAATGAAAGTAACTGTGTATCCAGTCCACTGGCTCAAGTGAAGCATACCTGGGAATAACTGGGACACTCTGGTAAAATCTTCAGCTTTGGTGCTCTAGATTTCTATTTTGCCTTTATGATAATGAAGACATAGGTTTTGTACTTGCTTTATGTCTCACAGTCCTTATGTATTATTGTCTAGGTTGGGATTTGGTGATTTGCTTCATTAAGCAATCCTGTAATTCTATATTGTGTTTAGCTGATTAAATAAGTAGCTGAATTGATTTTATTAATTGCTACAAGAACAGACAAGTTTGGTTCTTCATGCTTAAGCAAAGACACAACAACTGAATTTGTGCCTTTAAAAGAGCATATTAACTGTTCCCATGACTTGTGAAACAAGTTTGAATATTTACTTTGAAAAGGTTCAAAAACATAACAAAAACAAAACCATACGTACAAAGCCTTTGTCAGATAGTTATTTAATGGGAACATGTTTACTCAAGAAAATGTTTATGTTACCTGTGTTATCAATGTTAGTAATGGTATTTTTGAAATCTATTCATCCAAATAAAGACAGGAATTTACATGCAGGTGAAAGAAAGTAAAATCTCTTCTGTGGGAAAAAAAAGCAAACAACAAAACAAACAACGAAACAAAACTCTTATGCAAAGGCAGAACATCTAAGCTTTTAAAAATACAGTGAAAGTAAAAATTGAGAGACAATAAAAGATATATTTATATTTCTGATTAATTTTTAAACAGTTCCTTATGTATCTATGAAGAAGGTATTTGGGAGCAGTAAGCCTTCTGCTGCTTTGAAAGCAAGATTATAAATAGTCCAAAGTGCTAAAGAAGCCAGCTTATTTCAATTGCATGCGTCCATGTTTTAGAGTAAATTGTTGACCTTCATGCAAATTAGAACTATTTGAAAATACTGCATAATTATGTAAGAGGACATGAAGAAAATAAAATTGACTACAAGGCCATAAGAAAAACAAAAGAGTTGCAAGTCTATTAATAAGTGGTAGATTTCACACACTTAAGAACAGAAAGAGCCTCAAATAGAGATGCCTGTACAATTTATGCCTAAAAGCAGTTTGTCTTGCACCCAGAAATGCCAAAGAAAATCTGAGAAAGGGCTAACATTAAATATACTCAGGCTGAACCCTTAAACTTTGTGTTTTCCTTCCAATTCTTTCGTTATCCAGTCATAGAAATTTCTTCTGAAGAAATATTGGACAATTAAATATTAGAAGGACAAGGAAGAAGCAAATAGCAAGGGAGAAAGCTGTTGCAGAAGAAAAAAGTTTGCAACAAAAAAAAAATGCTTTCAAAGTTGCATATATGTGAGGAATTGGCTGGAAAGCATAGAGAGACAAACCTGTCAGGCTCTCAGCTTTCCTGCTGAGATGGAGTGTGCTGACACAACTTCCTTAATATTTAAAGCTCTCACCTCTTCTGGCTATTGATTTGAAGAATAACTCATGCAACACAGATATATGCTGTAGAAGCCTGTTGAAGAACTCTGCATACCATGTGGAAAATGTGGCTCCCTTGCTGCTAACACTAACTGACACTGGTGACTGGGAGAGACTGATAAGATTTGCTAGAGGGAGAGAAGAGTTATTACACCAAAATAATGGTATTCTGTTGTTGCCTTACTTGAGTCCTCTTACCCAATCTTGAAAGAAGTAGCTTAGCGCAGTGTACAAAGAGTTCAGGGGAGGAAACAGGAAACTGGTTTCTTACAAAAAGGAGATAAACTTCACGTACTGGGTAATTCTGAACTACTTGTAACAAATGCAGCAGATGCTACTGCCTTTTCATTAAGTAAGAATTATTGAGCTTCTTCATCCTAATCAAGATGAGGTAACTCAGCTCAGGGAAATGAAGCCCAAATTTGCTCCAGTACTTCTGTGTCTGATTCTTACACCAGTAAATCAACATCTGTTTCTCATACAGAAAAAAACAAAACAAAACAAAACAATTTACTTTGAAACACTACATAATCAGAGATCAACTCAGATTCATCAAGCAGATTGCTCTTGAGGCCACACGTTGAATACTGTGTTCCGTTTGGGGCCCCTCACTACCAGAAGGACATTGAGGTGCTTGAGTGTGTCCAAAGATGGTCAATGAAGATGGTTGAAAGGTCTAGAGAACAAGTCTTAGAAGCAGTGGCTGAGGAAACTGGGGTTGTTTTGCCTGGAAAAAAGCTAGAGCTCAGAGGAGACTTTATTGTTCTATACAACTACCTGGAAGGAGACCGTAGTAAGGTGGGGATTGCTCTCTTCTCCCATGTAGCAAGTGATATGCCAAGCAGAAACAGCCTCAAATTGCACAAGGAGAGGTTTATACTGGATATTAGGAAAAAATTCTTCACTGAATAGTTTGTGAGGTGCTGGACCAGTACAGAGGATGGCAACAAAGCTGGTGAGAGGATTGGAGAACATGTCTTATGAGGAGACGCTGAGGGAGCTGGGATTGTTTATCCTGAGTAAGAGAAGGCTGAGGGGAGACCTTACCACCCTGTACAGCTACCTGAAAGGAGGTTGTAGTGAGGCCAGTATTGGCCTCTTCTTCCTAGTAACTAATGACAGGACAAGAGGAAATGGCCACAAGTTGCGCCTGGAGGAGTTCAGTTAATTAACTATTATGAAGAATTTCTTTACTAAAAGAGTAGTTAAGCATTGCAACAGGCTGCTCGGGTAAGTGGTGGAATACCATCCCTGGAGGTGTTCAAAAAACACGTTCTTTGCAACATGGTATAGTAGTCATAGAGGTGTTGGGTAGAAGTTTGGACTTGATGATCTTGGAGGTCTTTTACAACCTTAACAATTCTATTCTATCTATTCAAGTCTAGTCTAGTCTTGTGAGAGCCGTGGTTTAGTGGTGACTTAATAGTCCTAGGCTGACAGTTGGACTTGATGACCTTAAAGGTCTCTTCCAAACAAAAAAATTCTGTGATTCTAGGATTTAACAAATAGGTCAAAATAAATTTGGATATAAAAGGAGTATATTTTAGGACAGTTAACAGATTTATCCTTTCTGAATCCCTCTTTGAAAAAAGACTTAAGATACAGAAAAAGAGAACAAATCAAAAACCAACCCACCAGGTCTGCTGTTCTCTGGTGATCTCTCCCTTTTAGTTTCTTTAGTAACCAGTATGGTAACAGTCACAAACATAAGACTGCAGATATATCATAGCAGATATGACAGTAACCAAATGAATCCACTCTCTTTTAAAAAGATGGGCTTCACAAAAATCACATTACTTATCCCAGTTAACACTGCCGCATTTTACCTAGGATAGTGCTAGTCTATGACACCACACTCATTTTTTCTTTAATACTTTGGGAAGAATCTAACATGATTTATTTTTTTCTGAGTATTGCCTCTTCTTCTCTCCCCTGTGCAAGTCCTGCTGACACTTTCTTTTAAGCCAGTGAAGCTAGTGGATATGAGTACTTCCATATGCTTAATTCAAACCACTCAAACTGGTCATATTCCTGAGTGAAAATGGATTTAACAGATGCATTTACTGTACATATGACAGAATCACAGAATCACAGAATGGTAGAGGTTGGAAGGGACCTCTGGAGACCATCCAGTCCAACCCCTATACTAAAGCACATTAACCTAGAACAGATTGCATGGGGCTGCATCCAGGCAGGTTTTGAATCTCCAGAGAAGGAGACTCCATAACCTCTCTGGGCAGTCTGTTCCAATGCTTCATCGCCCTCAAAGTAAAGACGTTTTTCCTTATGTTCAGATGGAACTTTCTGTATTCCAGTTGTGTCCATCGCCTCTTGACCTGTCTCAGGGCACCACTGAAAAGAGTCTGTCCCCATCCTCTTGACACCCACCTTTTTCATTTGTAAGCACTGATAAGATCCTCCTTCAGTCTTCTTTTTTTTTCCAGGCCTAACAGCCCCAGGGATCTCAGATTTTCCTCCTAAGAGAGATGCTAAAGTCCCCTGACCATCTTCATAGCCCTCTGATGAACTGTCTCTAGTATTTCCCTGTCTCTCTTGAAATGGGGAGTCCAGAACTGGACACAATGCTCCAGATGTGGCCTCACTAGGGCAGAGTAGATAGGGAGCAGAATCTCCCTCGACCTGCTGGACTCACTCTTCTTAATGCACCCCAGGATACCATTGGCCTTCTTGGCCACAAATTCACATTGCTGTTTTATGGATAACTTATTGTCCACCAGGACTCCCAGGTCCTTCACAGAGCTGTTTTCCAGTCAGTGAACCCCTTACCTGTCCTGGTGCCTGGGGTTATTCCTCCCTACATGCCCAACCCTACACTTGCCTTTGTTGAACTTCATTATAATTTCTCTAATTTCTGAGTTCACAATTATTTCTGAGTTCTTCCATAAAAGCCCTATAGGGGTGGCAAGTAAAGTGATAATAATTTCAAATTTTAGCAAAATTTTAGCATTTTTATATTCAAACTTCCCTTAAAAAAATAACCTTCCTTGGAAAATAAAAAGAAAGCCATAAAAGTCCACAGTCATCAAATGTGAGGCATATATATACACACACATTTTATTGGCATTGGTATTTGTTTGGCTCTTTCATTAAATCCACTTTGATTTCAAACGCTGGGTATCCTCTCCTTTTCCTGATTCCCCTTCTTGTCTGGGGAGGGGTCATAGGGTGATTGATTGCTCAATCTAAACTGCTACAGTTTAGTCCCAGATACACCCCCACACCTCCACCAAGAAGTGTATTCCCTTTGTGATTTTTATATCCTATTTCTGTCTTGTCCCTGTCTTCTAGGTGATGTTTTGCATGATTTGGGTGGAGAATTGAGTAACACAGTCATTTATGTTTAACACGTACTCCTTTAGGCTCATTATCATACTCAGGGGCATAAACTGTAATATTAATTTTGCCATTAATTAGGCAAAGGTCTCTGCTCAAGACACTCGGGTCTTCAAGATTTGTTTGCTCCTGCTGGTTTAGCTGAAACAGGGCCATCTTATCTTCACATGACTCCCTCCTTCAGCCATCCGGCTGCCAGCTTAGCAGATCTCCAAGCCCAGAGATAGCACAAGAATCTCACGATTGTAAACATCTCAACCTTTCTCACTAAGTGCACTAAATTAGATGTATTTCTGTCTCACGGCAAGCTAGGCAGGCAAGCCAGGCCATTAGGCCACAAAACTTACAAATTCAATTCCATAATATTTACTAAGATGTCTGAGAACTTTTCTGTAAGTGTCAGTAGAATTAAACACACAAAATAAACAAACAAACAAAACCTAACAAAAAACAGGGGCTGAGATTATTCGAGATTAAAAGAATAACATAAATACAAACCAGTTAAAATGTTTAATCTGTCGATGTGGCAATATACGGTATGCCCTGTCTTCCTTGGAACTGAAATTACATAGTTACAATCCTGATTTCACTGAAGTAACGAAAGACTGTGAAAATCCAGCAAAAAGCAATGGCCTGAAACAAAGCACCAATGATAAAAAAATAAAATAATGATTTTTAGAAGTCTTCTTATTTAGGTATGACATGTTAGTAGGGATAGTCCTGAAAAAACATCTTTTAAATTGAACTTAAAACCCTTGGGAATATTTACTTGTATAACATTTATTAACAGAAAGTGGAATGTTTAAATGTCTATTGTTTCTCTGAAGTCAGAGTGAAAACTACAAGAAGTGTTGACAGTTCAAGGTTAATTTTCAAAGCTCACGTTGAAGATGATTTGGGCCGCCTGCAGTCAACAGTAAATTACTTGTGAACAATATTCCTCCTTTTTGATATGCCAGTTAATTGATGAAATAAGTTCCACTACCACTAACTCTTCTTGACAAACAGTTGGTTTAAATCAAGCCAAGCCATTGTTATTTGACTTGAAGAGGCTGTGAAACATTTTTTATTCTCCTAGCAGAGCTGAGAGTTCATTTTAAAAGCCAAAGAGAAGCAAGGGTGAATTTCTGAACTTTAATACTGTTTATTCAGAACATGCTCTGTTGTTTTCACACACATTATAGTATTTATCCTCTAAACAAAGCTTATAAATAAATGTGTTTTAATCTATTTTTAAAACAATTTTTTGAATCTCACAAATATATCATTAGAGGAAGGATGTCTTGCAGATCCATGAACAAAGCTAAACTCTGCTGGATCAGTAACACATAAAGAAGGCAGAAGAGCCTCCCTAAGGTATATTGTCACATCATGTTATATAACCCTTTGGGGAACAGATTATTCCCTTCTTTGCTTTGGCAGTTATATATAGATCCTTTCTCTTTTGCATTAATATCCCTATGCCTTGCTTTCACTCTTAAATGGACATACATTTAAATCCACTTTATAGAATCATAGGATCATTAGGGTTGAAAAGGACCTCTAGGATCATAAAGTCCAACCTTCACCGTAACATCTATCTACCCATTAGACCACAGCCTCAAGTGCTACATCCACTCGTTTTTTAAACACCTCTAGAGATGATGACTCCACTACCTCCCTGGGCAGCCTGTTCCAGTGCCTAACCACTCGCTCAGTGAATAATTTCTTCCGAATATCTAATGTAAACCTCCCCTGATGCAACTTGAGGCCATTTCCTCTCGCTTTATCATTAGTAATTTGGGAAAAGAGAAAAACACAAGCCTCCCTACAACCTCCATTTAGGTAGTGGTAGAGAGTAATAAGGTCTCCTCTTAGAGACCACATTTTATGTGGCAAAAATAAAATGCTATCAGTTGCAAATCAGTTGCAATGAAATCAGAACCAGTGAGATGGGTTAGGCTTCTCCTCAGACCAAATAATATGCCCATATGGGCCATAGCATGGAGATTTTAATCAGACAAGGCCTTAACAAGCCAGATAGGAGGTTATTTTTTAAGCTACAAGTTGCCATGCAGGAAGACATGTCTCTAAGGTAGCTGGTAAAAGCAAACAGAATTTCCCTGGGAGGTGGTGGAGTCACCATCCCTCAAGGTGGTCAACAATGTGCGGACATGGCAATTCAGGACACGGTTTAGTGGTCATGATAATGTTACGTAGACGGTTGGACCTGATGATCTTAGAGGTCTTTTCCAACCTTAATGGTTCTGTGATTCTCTATGCTAATAATGTGGTTATGTTATGTAAAACACCAGGACTCCACTTTGATACGTTTTAGAAAAATAAAGTTACAGCATTCTTTGGAAATAAGGAATTGAGCTCAATTATTGAAGTTGCAGAAAAATCAAATGCAACCGTGATACTTTTTTGAACTACTACCAAGCATTCCTGGAACTCCAAGGAATAGAATTTTTTGAGCTGCTGAGTTTACTTAGGTAGTTCCTATCAATTGTTGGCTCCCAGGGACAAGAGCTGAAAGAACTTCATCACAGTGGATACAGTGTGGAGGAGGCACAATGATGAAAACAAGTTCCACATGTGAGAAACACACACAGGAAGTTTCTGGGGAGTTTTCATAACTCCATCAATTCCAGAAAATTGACTAACTGTGGGCAATGATAAATTGCCTGGTGAAGTGCATGCTGTGGAGGCAGGCTTTTCCAAGATACATTTCTGACACCAAAAAGACTACCATACCAAAGCAGCATAGTGCATGTCCAAAAAAAGCAAACAGTTGTGCTAGGAGACCATTTACACACTACAAGCCATAAAAAGAGCAGGCTATGGCCATACCATCATATTCTGTTTTCTTGCCCTTCTAGCTTTTACTTCTTATCATATGTTATTTCAAAGAAGCATCAGTTATGTCATTTAGACAATGGGCCTTCACGTTTTTTTTTAATCCAGATAGATATGCCAAGTAATGCTGAATAGATGATGCAGAGGAAGAGGAAAAGGACTTTAGCTTTCAGTTGTGTAACCTTCACATTTCTTTGTAATCAAGAAGGAATAATAGTCTTTTATTCTCTGTTTAAAATACCTAGTAACATTTCAAAATTTACATACATATGTTCTGTTTCTTTCTACTGAAACACTCCTTAGCTATTTTAACTCATAGGCAAGTTTTTTCTACAAATAAAAAAAACATTAAAAAATTAAAAATAGATTATTGACTCTCTTTAACACCTCATTTAAGTTAGTATTTCACCTAATCATAATAATCCTGGCAGTCTAATAAAAATATCAATAGATATACTGATATTTTCTAGCATTATTACAGCTTTAAAATCTTTTAGAACTGTTACTCATAAAACAAGAAATACAGAGATGGACAGAGTAGCAAGCAATCATTCTACATGACTAACTAATTCTTCATAAAATAAAGTGAAGAAAAACCAGGATAACCAACAAAATCCTAATACTATTTACTTCTTTTTTTAAAAAAAACATTTTCTCTCTTGTCACCTTTACAAAGCTGTGTATATGAACTCCTGAAAAATCTGAGAAAACAAGACAAACCAAAAACAAAAAAAACCCAAACCCCAAAAAAAAAACCCCAACAAACAAACAAACAAAATGCACCAAAAAAAAAAA
>JANHGN010011301.1:0-11405 GCA_024605025.1 Megaceryle maxima
CCAAAAAATTAAAAAAAAAAAAAAAACAAAACCCCCCCCCCCAAAACCCCACCCACACAAAAAAAAAAAAAAAAAAACCCCAAAAAAAAAAAAAAACCCCAAAAAAACACCCAACCAAACAAAAACACCAAAACCCCAAACCACAAAACCCAAACATCTGGAAAGGCCATATAATAATAATACGATTTATACAAGGCTTTAGTCTTTCGAAGGAAGATTTAGCAACATTAGCCCATAGGATACATGAATTACCTAATTTTGAAGGTATCCTTTTAGGAGTCTTGTATACACATACTCAGGTGAGAGTTCGTCTGCAAAAGCAGAGAGAAAGTTGTACATCACTAAAAGTTATAAGGTGAACCACTGCATAGTCTAGAAGGAATTAAATCTATAATAATGAAAATATCATTATTTAGTTGAGTAACTAATGGTATAAACAGCATTCCATAAGCATCAAGAAAAATAATTCAGAAAAGGACAGGAAGCTCATGAGCCCGTGAGCCACAGCTCATCTTGTCCAAAGGCTTGAACTCCCACCAGAGTGCAGTGATGCTTCGACCAGGGTGTTTCTCACAAACATTAATATGGGCTTGAGGTTTTCAGTGTCCTGCCATGGCTACTCAAAGGATTTAGAGTTCAGGCTGAAGACTTAGTAATTTTTGCCATAGCAGCATAGCAAGGCTCTGGAGACACCAATGGTATTTATAGCAGACTGAAAATTGTACCTCTTTTCACCAACTGAACCAGTTCCCCGAGCTGAATACTACAGCTAATTGAGAGAAGACTGTCATGTATCATCAGCTAAATTTATTGCTGGTCCTCAAGATCAGGTTGTGCTGACTGCATTGTGACAGCAGTGTCTAAAGGGAGGTCATATTAATTTCTGAATTTTCCCTCTAGGATCAAGAGTTTCTTCTGCATCTGCACTGCTAGGTTTCTATTTATAGGTTTGAACCCTGTGATGTAATCATCTTTTTTGTTTCCAAGGAAACAATATTTGATGTATTCTACTTTAAAGTTTTTCTTCCTTTAGGTTTCCTCCCCCTCCCTTTTTTAAAGAGATAAATCAATAGGTAAAACCTGTACTTACTTATCTCTGTCATGCAGCATAGTTCTCTCTCTCTCTAAAACCAGGCTTATTTATATCACTAGGAAATACAAGACATCTCAAAAATATGTTTAGCAGTAATTTAATGCACTGTTTATACACATTACTTTTCTGATATAAATGAGCTGTAATTGCAATAGACAGCAACTCCTGTTGATAGCTTGGTTTTCTCAAAAACTTCTGTTCTGTATCAAAGCCCCAAGACCTCTTTTCCTGGAAACATTTTTTTTTAAAATCCTCTCACTGACCACTCATCCAGCTTTCCTATGGTTTTCCTGCTCAAGCTGGGGCTCCTGATGGCCAGTCCTGTCCCCTAGGACTCCCCTGGTGGCAGGGCATCTCCTGACACCTCTTTGTCTGCTTCTCTCTGGCACAGGGAGATATTCTCGGGTCTGCTGTTGCTGTTCACATGAAAATCCTCTGTGTTAATGTTCTTTTTAAAAAAAAAAAAAAAAAAAAAAAAAAGGTTGTCTTTTCACTGTAAATTAGAAAAATGCAGGGGCCTGACTAATAATAAATAATTTATGCTGAAATCAGCATCTGTAACAGCTGGAATAAAACATGTTGAATGGCTTCTTTGAGAAATGTGGGTGCTTTGGAGTCTTAATGGAAAAGCAATGGTTCAATCTAAAAGCTTTCTTTACAGTTCTCAGTGTGAATGTGTTTACCTGGATGGGTTGAAAGGTGTGGAAGAGACTGGCTGGTTTCACAAAAGGAGACTATTTTTGAGCAGCAATGCTCATAAATGTAGTTGATTAATTTTGACTGAGAAATGAACTTATCTTTGTTACTCCTGCTTTGTGCCTCCATCACATAAAATAAGAAATGAGCTGGACTGATGATCTCCTGCTCTATGTCCAATGAAGTTAGAGCCAGAATTTTTTGTAGGACGCCCCATTTTGGAGCATAAAAGGGCAGGTAAAATCCCAAACTAAATTAGATTATGAGGATAAAGAACACTCAGTGAGAGTTTGTGTGGTGAAGGGGAGAAAAAGTGTTAAAGCACATGCTGAATATAAAGTCAGCAAGTAAAACAAATTTTATGCTATCAAAGAAACTATCAAAGTGAACATGGAAATTATCTACAGTCAGAATTTTCCATTTTGGGTCATAGGGGTGGGTGGATTGTAGCACCCATCAATTCCTCTGTCAGCTCAAAAAACTGCCAGGCTCTTTTTTAAGGTACCTGATCTTGATTCAGATGCTCCAAGTCATTCCACAAGATCTCCGACTTAGCAACAGCAGAGGACATGGAATGGGAAGACTTATGTGATTTAGACTTCTGCCAACATCTTTGGATTCCTTTCAAAAGCTCATCATAATTTTTTCTCAAACCCCTAAAAAATAAGGATTTCCCACACTCTGCATTCCTACCAGAGGCTGCTCTGAGAAGTCACTTCTCTCCTCCTACTTCAAGAGCATTCACAGTCAACTTTGTCCCAGATCACAGCTGTTATCAAACCTCCCTATCTCCAGTCCTGGCTTTAATGACCTGACAATACCATCTCTTTCCTAGTGGTTACTCAATCTCTTGAAGAACCACAGTAAAAATCATGTTTGACAGCAAAGGGAACAGTAGCAGGCTTCAAGTGTTTGTGACTAGATTTTGTTAGTTTATTTTTGAAGTAAAACATTTCTGGTAGCTAAAATGTAGAGCACATTTCATGGTCTGGCAATGCATTGCTTTAGAGATTGTGGTTCTGTAAAGAAAGAGCTTTATCAAGTTTGTTTGCTTCTCAAAGACACTCCTTGGCACTGGACAGGTCCAACTGGATGTCAGTAAATCAAATGCTTATTTGATGTCAGTGAAACTAAGATGCAACTGCTTCTTTGCTCAAGGTTGTCAGAAAGCTTTTCAGTAATCACTTTCATCCAGAATAGATGCTCAATTGTTCTTTCCTGCTGCAAGGGGGGGAAAAAACCAGCAGCTTGCTCTTCCTTAATAATTCCCTCATATTTCATTTTTAATCTCTTAAGCAAATTACAAGTGAAGACCTTTGATGTATGCGCCAGCCAAACTCATTCATTTCTCAGTACTTGCTGGACTAGAGAGGATCTCCCGTTCTTATGCATGTGGATGATAATAACAACTTCAAAGTCCCCAGGCATATGTTAGCTTTCCCTGATTTCCTTTCTAAATATGAGTTCCATAGGCCAACACCAGTTAAGACCCATGAACAGCTGCACTTGAATGCCTTCTATTAAGGCAGTCTTGCTATCTCTCATAGTGTAACAACTCTATTTCTACTTCACAGAACTACTTGGTCTGGCTTTTGTATTTTTCCTGAAATGGAGTACCTCATTTCCAACATTTATGGTGTTCTCAGTTTAAAAGAGCCTGGAACATGATCAAACTGTGAGCAAAAAGCCATTAAAAGGCACTTGCCCTGAGGTGGCACGGAGCATTCCTGGCAGATTACGAGGCATTGTTTTGCTTTTGTGGGGTTTTATGACATGAAGTGTACTTGATTGCTTCTAGGAGGATGAACGGTAGGTTGTAGCCATATGTTACCACAGGACCAGATGTTCTCAGTACAGCTGCACCTGAGCCATGGTCGGGCAAACTTCCCCCAAGCTTGCTCAGGAAAAATGAAGAGATGACATATTTCAAACCAGTTAATGTTGTAAATTATAGTTATCATTACTTAGCCTGTTGAAGTCATTATCAGAACATTGGGAGACAAAGAGCATAGAAGAGTTAAAGAGAATACTGGATAGTCACATAAATAAGAAAAACCACCACCAGAGACAATTTACATTGGAAGAAATCAAGTGGTTTTGGAAAAGCTTTAATACTTGATGCTTCAGGCTTCTAGCCAAGCCTTATGTAAGGCAGTGGAGTGGGGAGGTTAAAAAGATTTTCTGAGGGGCAGAAGAAAATGATCCTGTAAGTGTGGAGCACAGATTTCATGTAATTTCCTTTAAGGCATTTGCTACTGACCCAGGTCAGTGGTACGGACACCAGACTACTGGCGACAGCACTGCAGCTCTGGTGCTTCTCTGCCTGCACTACCAGTGAGCCAGAAGCCAGTACCAAGAGGACAACAAACATCCACCCAGTTTCTGGCTCTCAGCTCTATTTAAGTCTACATTTGGCACTCCGTATACCATGAGATTACTCTCACCTGCAACCTGCTCTCAGCATGTCTGGGCAAAACTTTCTGATCAGAGTTACATAGCAAGTCTCTATTATTTTTGTTTACTTTTTAAAACACGCTATGCTTGGGATAATAGGTTGAACCTCTGCAGCCCTCTGTTATTAAGGATATAGAGAAGTAGAACAAAAATTCTTCCAGTAAACAATAAAAGTAGAAACAGACTGTGGCAGTGTCCCAACATGTCACCAGGAGAATTTAAGTACAATCCTGTGTGTAATACTGTGGTATATTAGGGACAAAATCACCTTAAATTTTGGCAATGCCATTTTCTTTCTAAGGCATTTTAAATGCTATGACCAGTTGGAGGTGCCCAATTTTTTGATGCAAGGAGCAAGTCAGGACATCCCGCACAGCACAGAACAATGTAGTCACTGGTTAATGCTCTCTCTCTGCAGAGGATTTCTCTGGTAGGTGTTCTGATAGTGCCTTCCTTAGCATCGACTGAGGAACAGGGGTGTAAGCAGTTTGGGGCCCCAGGCTTTTCCTGTTCCCAACATTCTTTGGTAAAAGGAGGTTACAAGAAAGCCCTCATCCCTTGCTTTCCACATGCCCTGGATCTATACTCCATTTCAACACAAATCTCACAGTATGTTTTTTTTCTGCTGACAGCAAGAGAAAAAGCAGAACAGTGAACAAAACTCCTTTCAGTGCCTCAGCCCCAGCCTCCCCCAACACACCCAGAGAAGGCCAGGGAACCTCATTCATGACTGGAGTCCTTCCTTCCTAGCTCCCAGGGAGCTTGCTTTGTCCCTAGCCTCAAATACTCTCTTATAAACACAGTCATTACTGGTGGGCTTTTAGTTCTGACAGAGATGTAGCAAGAGATGCACCAGCCAGGAAATTTGACTCATACCAGGTACCCTCCAGACAATACTACCTAAGAAGCTCATAAAACAGTTTTCTACCTGTTTTACTACTTGGACAAACAACATCAACTGTCATCTACAAGAACACTTGCTTACTGACTAAAAAAATAACATAACAAGTAACGTGCCATGAGTGTCTAATTTCTGACATAAATTTCAGTTCCCCATATTTTCAGAATTACAGCAACACACCTAGTGTGTTGACTTAAAATATTCAGACACTGAAATCCTTGCCCTATAAAGCAAAGCTGCCCCTTTCATTAGATTTGCAGAATGCTCTTGTGAGTCAACATAATTCTGATTGCCCTGCTGATAGAAGCTAGCACAACTGACATCTAGCTGAGATACAGTAATGAACACAACAGACAATGCTTATTAAAGAATCAAATAAAACTCTGAATACATCAATCAAAAATAAGCATACAACCAGTATTTTCTGGTAATCCTTAACTAGGAGACAAAGAAAGAAGAACAAACTCAAGCTCAAATGGTAGGTTACATAAGGTAGTAACTGTCATCTTTGTTTTATGGGTCTGCAATGCCTGCCTCAGCAGAGCCCAAACCCCTGATGGGGGCCATTAAGCAATACTTCAGTATAAAGAGAAATTAAACAAGTAAAACCCAAATCATGCATGCAAGGTATTGTCAAACAAGTTTTATGTAGTGCTGCATAAATGCCAGTTGACTTCAGCAAGAATCAAGGGCACGCAGCATTTTGTGAGGAGTGTGCACAGTCATTTAAAACATTTCTTTCTATCTGCAGCAATCAAAACAAGTTATAGCCAGGCTACAGCTATATGTCTAGTTTGAAGACTGCTTGTCTGTGCAAGAGAGAACCATCTGGATTTACTTTACAGTTAACTTCAAAATATATATATATAAGGTTTCCTAACTTTTGCCAAACAACTGGAAACATAATGATTTCTGCATGCTCTTAGTATCTCAGTACAGCTGCAAACGTACATTAGAACAATCTTATATAATTATATACTTATTCTTCCCATACAATTGTTAAAAAAACCAGCTTTTCCAAATAATAGCATATATTGTAGCAAAGAGGAAATCTTTCAGTCCATCAGGTTGGAATGGGAGAGGGAGGTTTTCTAAAGCAGAACTTAACTCAAAGCTTTTATTTTAACCTAACATAAAAATTTCAAGCCTTAGAAAACAGTGTCAGATTTTTCCAACTGTACCTCTAGTGTGGTCTGGCCAGAAAT
The DNA here is from genome assembly GCA_024605025.1 of Megaceryle maxima. Classification (NCBI taxonomy): domain Eukaryota; kingdom Metazoa; phylum Chordata; class Aves; order Coraciiformes; family Cerylidae; genus Megaceryle; species Megaceryle maxima. Next base: position 6,350 of record JANHGN010011301.1, read on the forward strand.
ATATCAGTTTTATCCCTTCTCCTTTTCTTTAAGCAGCACTTGTGGAAGAAATTCACTCCTAAGAATTCATTAAAAAAAAAAAAAAAGTTTTGAGGTTTTTCTCCCCTTCTCACCCCTTCCCCCATGAATGGGACTTTAGCTCTCACCCTTCCCACACAGCTCCATACTCCACCACAGAAACCACCATCTGGGAAGCTGGTTGGTAGCATTTTTTTGGCCACAGTCTTGCTCACTCTGCTTGGGTGTCATCCTTTTTCTCATCAGAGCCTTTATCTCTTCTATCTAGAACTTCAACTCTCAAAGCTAGGAATTGCCTTTTATCATGGATCCGAACACTGCCTGGCACTGTTCTTGGTCAGCCCTTTGCCACTTTCAGAATCCACATGAAAAATAGAGGAATAATAAATTTTGTCCAGGGTCATGTTCTGGGGCTGGGCTGGTACCGTTGTTTTGCTAAGACAGACACAGGGGGCCAATGGGTGACTGCACAGAAGAGCCAATGACCAACAGCAGGGACCTGCAGGCTGAACAAGAATGCATGCAAGGCTCTGGGAAATGGGAGTGATCTGCATGTTCAAAGCACTGCCATTAGCTTAGCCAAGATTTTCAGAAATTACCAATAATGTGGCAAACATCTGTTTTTAGGTGCCCAAGGCGACCATTCAACTTTCCAGAGGGCAGGTGCTTACCTCTTCCAAAACAAGAGCCTTCCTGCTGTGTTTCCTATGTGTCCAGGCTCCAAAGCACTCAAAAGTCATTGGCCACTCTGAAAACAGCACAGCAGCTAGTACTTTTTAACTTATCAAAAGCAAAACTAATGGAAACACATACAACTGGCCCCAAAAATAGAACATTTTTCCAGGAGGTGAACAATCCCTCCCTACGTGTCTTGTGACCTGATGGAGAGAGGGGTGCAAGGGCTTGTATTGTTTGTCTGCCTGGCTGTCAGAACAAATACCTCTGTTTCAACCTGGAACTCAAAATGCCAAGCTGAAAAAACACCACAACACAAAATATTGTTGTGCCAGCAATTTCACATCAGAAAGACAACCTTGTGGAGTGACACCCCAACAGAAGCAACAGCTTACTGCCTATCCCTGCGCCATGACACCCAGGGCACACAGACCTTCCATTGCACACCCTACAGAGTAGTCTCCTCTCACCAGAACTGCTGCTCTGCTGTATCATCTTACCCTTATTCCCACACACTGGGTTGCCTGCAGGGATAAAAATAAAACCACCACTGCTAGTTTCTGTTATATGGAGTCTGTATCTCCTCTTCCACAAAGTTTCTCTGTTATCAGTACAGAATTAATTTGCACAACAACCTTCCAAGGTAACTTGTAAGGCACAGCAGGTTTCTAACATCTAAGCTCCTTCTCATTTTAAGAGCATCTATCAGAATAATTGGCAGGGAGGAGCTTAGCTGCTCTGTAATAATGGAACTTGGCTAGAGTGATGCTGTTAGCATGAAACAGCAGCAGATCCACTGCCCAGAACTTGAACTGAAACTGTTTGTTATTACTTCACATCAGTACTGCAGTATTATCCACAGGCCATGACCAAGTCTGGTCCTGGTCCTTCTGGGATGAACTTCTATCTTTTGAACAGACAAGGGATGACAAAGGTGGTGGAAGGATCTGAAGTAACATTAAAAATAACTGACATATTCAGGAACTTGTGTCCCACTGAAAATTAATGGCACCTACCATGGGACTTGGATACTTGTGGAAAAAAATGCTTGGGCAACCTGAAACTTTGGTCAGGCACGGGCATGTGCATTCACAGAAGACTCTCTGTTCTTGCAAGAGATGAAAAAAGTTCTGCACTGGGTATTCATCAACAACTGGCTGCTTTTGGCATGCAGTAGCGTGACAGTAGAAAGCACTATGAGCCACAAAGACAGGCAAGTAGTGCATACACTTCTGCTCAGAGAGATCATTTCCAAGATGGTCATCTCAACAGAAGGGGCTTGGAGGCTCCAGAAAGCAAGTGCAGAAACTAGTGGGCCACTTCCCCATATCATGAGCTTGTCCTGACTGATCTCTTGGCCTCCTTCTTCCACTCCCAGGCAGAAGGCAATGGATCTAATGAATTTCCCCTGAGAAATAACAGTACTCAAATGACAACTGGAGCTTCTTAAGTCATTGCAAGCCTGGCTCCAGCAACACCAAAACCTCAATATTCCTAATGAAGTTGTCCAAACTGGCAACATTGAGGCATGGTTTGCAACAGAACAAAGGCTTGGCTAGAAGATAGGGTGTACTAGCTCCTCAGGTGTGACCACTGATCCCTCTAGCAAACAGCCCTGGGGGACATGAAGGTCACCACTCCTGCAGTGAAGTGTCTGAGTGGAAGAGGTGTGGACACTGACAGTGAGGAACCAAGATTTGATCTTTGATGAATCTGGCCATGGCTTACTACAGAGGGTTTTATACTTTCTTCAATAGAGGGCATGGAGCTTTTCATCAGACCTTTTTATGGAAGTAGGGAATTTTTCAAAGGTTAGCAAGTGTACCTCTGCCTCTTTTTGGTGATCTGTGCCTATGTCACCAGAGCTGAGCACCTGATCTCTTTCTTAGCAGAGAAAAGCATTTCAGAAGTCAAATAGATACAGAGAGTGGCAGTACTGAAGAAAACCAAGACAGGAGGTAGGGAAAAGTGGCTTCCTTGTGGTGCACATGCAAGAGATGAGGATCTCGTCAGGATGTCACCTCTCCCATTGCCTGTTGTTGTGCCAGTGCCGAATCACCTGTGCACAGCATGACAGGGAACAGCAGTGCAATGCTGCTGATTCACATGCAGCAGCAAACATAGCGTTGGGCTTGACAAAGGGACAAGAAGATAAAAGATGGGTTTTGTTTTATTGCAGCTGACATGCAGGCATCACATTATCTTAGTCATGCCGAGGCTAGGTAACTACATTGCCAGGTTTAATGTTTCAGGTCACATCAGGGAACAGTTTTACCAGCAGATGTAAAGATCATTCTCTGGAGTGGGTAACACTCAAGGTCAGAGTCAGCAAATCCACCTCTAAAAATAGACTCTACTTGCAAAGTTGGTAAGATTACTTTTGTCGTTCTGCTGCACTTCACAGGACCCAGCTACCTCGAGCACTCGCAAAAGCTTACAGGTAAGGCCAAGCAATATACATTTTCTGCTGTACTTCTTGTGCTCCTTTTCTTCCTTTTATAACCTAGTTTAGTAAGCCAGGGAGAGGACTGAAAGCTGGCAAACTTTTAAAGGTAACTAACTGATAACTTCATAATCTTGTTGCAAAGAAAAACAGAAAGCTCAAAACTATTGCAAAGAGGCTTCAAAATGATAATTTATACTTTTATAAAGACAAATCTATCATGTTACAGAAATGACATCATAAAATAGGAAATGAGGTGCAAAAACTGTATTTATCGTACAGATAATTACAATTTAAAAGTTAGGAATAGAAGTGCAATTTTTCAAGCTTTTGTAACATCCATCCCAGAATATTTTGCTTTTTCTTTGATAATTGCTCCACCCTCCAGTCAAATCTAACTTTTCCAATTGAATTACAATTCCCTCAGATGATGCTGTGTTTTAAGTTTCTTTGGGCACTCTCATAATATTTAATGACATCTCAGCTTAATCTGTTTTAAATTAACCAGTTCAGTCAACAATAAAGAATGAGGGCAAAAATAAGTTTTTAAAAAGCCATCAGTGGCTTAGAAATTCATTGAAATAGTTGGTTAGTTTTGAATATTCACAGCAGGAGGGTCTGGGAAATAATTGTGCAGAGGCTACAATTCTTCTGGTTTTAAACTGTTTGAAGATGAATGCATTGGAAGAACTATTTTACAGTCCCTGAATGCTTCAAGCATAAGAATGCAAGAGTAAAAAAAAAGAACTGAAGTAAATGATGTTTTTGGTGAAGACTAGGACAGGAATAAGGCACACTGGATTGTGTTATTCCTCATTTAAATATACTGCAGGTACCCCAGAGATTTCCTGTTTGGATGTACACTTTCCTTAATTCTTTTTTGGGCTCCTTTAGAGAAAAATTATTTGAAGTACTCGCTCCTCCTCCCTCCCAAGAAGTATGTGTACAAAATTAATTTTTTTTTCTAGTGTTAGGGAAAAAAACCACCTAAGGAACCTTTGCAGTACCCTAGGGTGCAGCAAGTGCCACATTACACATGAAAGCATGCAGCTTTTCACGGCTATCGCCGGCATTTGGAGTCCGAGTAAAACGTCATGGGCATGGCATATCAGGGAGCACCATTTTAAATTCATTTAGTTAAATCATCTGACAAGGCAAGCTTTTGTTACTACAGCTAACCAACTCTCAGATGTACTTTGAGTCATGAAAAGCTTAAAAACCAAAGCAATGTTTACCCTCCTCCCACATGCAAACACTGCACTCCAGACAGCATGTGCACTGGCTTCTGCTAGAACTTTCCAGTTTATAAAACAGCTCTCTGCTTAGTCATACTCAAAAAGGGTTAGTACGTTTTTCACCCTGAAGGGAGGCATGTACCTGGCATGCTGGCTGAAAAATGGAAGAACAGAGCATTTCTTAAGAATTCAGAAACTTATTAGATCCTCCCTCACTGTTTCTTAAGACCCTCGGTCATTAGATCTGATTTTTTGTCTGCCTTCAGCACTGAGAGTAGTTTCCTGGAAACAGGTTACTAAACTGGATTCAAGCCTTTTGCACATTTTTTTTTTAAAGTGTAAGAGAATTGTTATTCTCTATCCTTACCTTCTCTCAGGTACTTCCCTCTCTTGTACACACTTGTTAAAACACTGTTTCTCCATAAAGGTCTTATCTAAGGTAATTAATAAATGGAAAGAATAAAAATAAAAACATTATTTTTGCAGTTGTCTGAAAGCCAAGGTCTCGGGTTTGGACCCTCTGGAAGAGAGTTGTCCTCTGATTTCAGTGGTGTTGAATTCTACCTGACAAATTAAAACATTGAAATAAGTCAGCTCTCCAGGAAACATCAGGAAAAATAAAAAAGGAGGAAAAAAAAAATAAAATAAAATAAAAAAAAAATCTCAGCAACAACCCCTTCATGCA
>JANHGN010011303.1:0-14668 GCA_024605025.1 Megaceryle maxima
CGGCGGGGGCCGCGCCGCGCCATGGCCCAGCAGCAGATGAGCAGCTCGCAGAAGGCGCTGATGCTGGAGCTGAAGTCGCTGCAGGAGGAGCCGGTGGAGGGCTTCCGCATCACCCTGGTCGACGAGTCCGACCTCTACAACTGGGAGGTGGCGATCTTTGGGCCCCCCAACACTCTCTACGAGGGCGGATACTTCAAGGTACGGGCTTCTCCTTGACCCTCCGGCCCGCCCGGCTTCCCGCCGCCGCGGTGGTCCCGGGGAGCTGCCGCTGGGGCCTGCACGCCCGATTCCCCCTCCCCGCCCCCGCTCCGCCTGCCGCGCGTCTTTGTCGGGCTCGGAGGGGCCCCGGTGGGGCGGCGGGCCCGCGGCCGCTGTCATCCCCGCTGCCCCCCAGCGGGAGCGGGTCGGGGCCTGAGGGAGGGAGGGCGGGCGGTCAAGGAAGCTGGGTGCCCGGCCAGCTGCCCTTCCTCTCCCGCTGCTGGCGCGGGGGCCCAGGGGCGGTGCGCAGGGTCAGGCTGGCCGGGGCTGGCGGGACCTCAGCTCCCCTCTCCCCGGGGATGCGCTCTGGGCAGAGGGAGCCGCGCTGCAGCCGTCCCTGCTGTGTTGTTTTCCTGTTCTATCCCACAGGAAGGCAAGTGCCTCGAGACAGGGTGCAGATTCTTCCCTTGCACCCCAAGTCGTCTGCTTGGCTCTGGCCTGTGGCTATTTATTTTGAAGTAAAGGTTTTCCCATCCATATGTCGCAGCTTCACATCGTGCAGGAGCATCCGGTGTAGGGTGACTAATTTAGGATAAAGGCTGTGTTTTCCTAAAAACTTCTTGGGCTTTAGGACTGTTTTTCATTACTCCCCCACTCCCCGTTTACATTTTCTTTCCCTCCAAACGTTTTGAGGGAAGCCTCCAAAGGGCTATGGCAACAGATAATTGATGAAGGTAGATAAACGCTTTCAATTCCTCTCTTAACCTTCTTGTTAATACAAAAAAACTTTTGTGGTTGTTATTTCCCCTCTTGTAAGTACAGTAAGCAAGAAATCTGGCACTGCTGTCCCAGAAAGGAGCTGAAGGGAGCAGACTTAAATTTTCAAAACAACTGGAGGAGGAATTGCATTTTTTTCTTAAAAGAAAACAATTAAAAAAACAATTCCTGCAGAAGATATGTTGCATTGGACACACCCCTTTGCACTTGATGATTGCTTGATTTTTTTTTTTTTGGCAAAATATTGTCCCCTTCATCTCACTTCTGCCAAGAGTTAAACGTTTTAGTAGTGGCTTCTGTGTCTCCCACCTCATGCCCTGTGACTTCTGTCAAACTGTAAAAAATTTTGGATGATCTCTTTGCTTGTCTAACGTGCATTTTCAGTGCCTCTTGGCCTCTTTGGGTCAAGGATTAAGAGCTTTGTTCCACAAAATCAAAATAACCTGTAGCTTGGGTAATAATAGATTTGAATCACGTTCAGTTTTACCTCATTGTTTTGAAGGAAGGGTAGGCTCTGGCACGAGGCTTGCCTTTTGTAATGAGTTGGCTGGCTTACTCATGTAGGTGTGATAGGTATATTGTTAGACTCACCTCCATTATTACTTATTCAGGAAGTTGATCAAGTCTTTGGTTGGTAACTAGGTCATTTTTACATCCAGATGGCTTGCAAACCTCTTCCTGCACTTACATTACTCATCCATTTTTTTTTTTCAAAGAAATCATAATGGGTCAAAATATTTTTGTTTGGCTGGAGAACTGCCTGGACTATGTAATCGTTCCTGGAAAGAAGCTGAAGCAGCCTGTGGAATAAACCGGGGATGCATGAATATCAGCAAGGTTTCTATTTGCCTTACCTCGTTGTTATGACAGTGCTACCCTTTGGGGTATTTGATGTCCTTGAACTCCTGTGCCTTTCTTGTAAATTCTTCTGAATTTTTTGAGACTGGGAGACTAAGGTCCCATGATGCCTTCAGCCCCCCACAGAAGAGGGATTCCCTTCAATTGACATGGCTAAAGTCTGTCATATGTTGTGTTTGTCTCATCTTTCTGCCATGAGCAGAGGCATGCATGGTGTTCTTTGTTTTGGTAGTGTTTGATCTTTGGTTATGTGTCCTAACTTCTGAGCCACTGAAAGAGTGCTCTCAGACTCTCAGTCTGTCCTTAAGAAGAGTCCTCCTGAGAAGCTGTGTTCTTGGATTTCTTTGTATTGGGCCTTCAAGCAAACCTTTAGCTATGTTAGACTTGACTTACAGACTCTGCTCACTGAATCATTTAGAGAAAAGATTAATACCTTAAGCTTTACTTGGTAAGGTGACTTCTACGATATATTAATATATGCAAAGTGGGCACTAGCTCAGATCAGCATCTGATTTATTCTTCAGATTTCTTGGCTTGATGAAATACTTAGCTTCATCTAGTTTTGTATTTTTAGTTTCCTAAAATGAGGTAAACAGGATTAGAAATGAGCAATTACAGGATGTAACTGTTTTAAACTTTTCAGTGATTAGGAATTTTCTTCCACTTGAAGTGTGGTTTGAGGGTAGGAACTGGAGTGAAAGTACAAAGACTTATAGTTAAGCTCAAGTATAAATGTTTTGAGGAAAACCTGTGTTTAATGCAACCTTGATAAAGAAATTGTCAGTGATGGTTGATTGAGAACACAAATGCCACACTTGTGCTCATGGAGCCGGCCTTTTGGCACCTTGCTTATTCTTGGGGGAATACAACCTTTTCTCTCTGCCTTGTTGAACTAGCTGAATAAACTGAAATGAGGAAAGTGCTCTCTTTGCACCTCCTTGATGGGAGCTGCTGCTGTTAAAAGCTGGTTCAACAGGCTCTGTTTTCAGTTGCTAATCCTGTAACTTTCTCATTTGATAAATTGAAGCAGAAAACAAGTCCCCCTGAATGTTTGTTTAAATGGTAGGTTATCAGTATCATAGTGCTGACTATCAAAGTCAGACTTCTTAAAAATTCAAGCACAGCATTTAAGCTTATTTTATCAGCTAATACTGCGTGCTCATATCTGCTGCAGTACTTCATAGCGTAGGACCTCCCAGCTAGATGGGAGTAGTCTTCAGAAGCAGTCACCGTTAGGAAGAGCTGATCGTATCAGCAAGGGATACGAGCAGTCGTGAACCACAAGCCCTTGCTATGCGGTCACCCGAAGGTGTGCATCTGCAGTGGATGTTCTATCAGCCTTTGACTGGTCATGCTGAATAGTGGAGTGAAGTTTTGGGCGACCCTTTGCTTAAGCTCTAGATTATCACCTTTAAGGAGGGAGTTGAGCTATTCCATGAACTGCTCATCTCTCCTTCCTTGCTGGCATAGTGAAAGTAGCTCAGGGTCACTCATGCTGAGCTCTCCAAAGAAGTGCAGTGATAAAAGCAAATGTCTGTCCCTCACTTGCTGTCAGCAAGAAATTGCCCATTTCTAAAGTTTGACAGAATTGGTGGTATTGGGCTGCAGGTATTTGACTGTGATAGGTGAACTTGATTTTTAGTCGCTGACTCATTCAGAGTTAAAGGATGAAAAGTGGGTGGACTTTGTGTGTCTTAAGATGTTGATTTCCTCACAGCTGATTCAGTTATTAATTTGTGAGTGACAAAGGGAAGACTTTGCTCAGAATTAAAAACTTGATCTCCATGTCATAGACAGTGCCCATTGCTTCTTTAAGTCAGCTGGGAAGGAGATGGTGTGATAAGACATGTCTTTAGATCAGACTCCACTTGGCTATGTGGTGGTTCTGAAGTGCTCTAGACATGATGGGAATGTGTATTCCTGCATTTGTAGGCAGTTCCTGAGCAGTAGAGAACCAGATTGTGCTGTAATCTTCAGAACCGTGTGAGTAGTTCCTCAATGACACCTTTATGCTATAGGTATCTTCCATTCAACTGAGAGGTTTCTCTGCTACAGGACAGGAGAACTTTCACTTTTTATTTTAGCAACTGATACTTAACATTTGTGGTGGTGGTTTTCTATTTATTAAGTTGTCATCTGGTGATAAATGATGGTAGTTGGGGTGGATTTCAATGTCTGAGGGTTGTGCATGGTGAAACTTTCACCATGTCAATTGATTGTTGATCAGTCTGTCTGCCCACCCTGAAATCCAGTGATTTATTTTGATGTTTGGGTCTTTGGAGCCTGGAGGCTGATAAACATCTGTCCTGTGCTTTGATCCAGCAATGTTTTCAGGATACTCGCAGAACTACTAGAAACTGTTTCCTGGTGTCTTACTGAAAGCTCTGTATGTTTGGTGCAGTTGCACCTTAGCATCCCAGCTTTTGATTGTTTTTAAAGAGAAATTCTTCTCATTTTGTAGTTGAATGGTATTCTTGTGCTGGGAGCCAACTGTCTAGGGAAGGTGTGAGTGAGAAATTATGCATATAGAAGCTTCCTTATTAAACACATAGTGCTGCCCAGAAGAAAGGTTTGACCAAGCATGCTGTGTCAAGAAGTATGTTTAACATAGAGCAAAAGTCAATATTAAAAGCTCCTTCAGAAGTGATTTAGCCTGGTTAGATGAGAATTAATATACCTAACATGAAAGGAAACATGAAAAATTAACTGCACTGTTAGAATTGCTGTTTGATACTTCTTAAGGCAGTTTACTTCATAAGGTATTTTTGCTACCTGAAGGAACACACTTTGATGCAAGTTGGAGGGAGGAGAAGACCCCAAGAAGTATTGATTAGTTTTCTCAAGTAATTTGGGGCCTAAATACTTGTTGAGGCATTGTTTTCTTTCCTTTTTGTAACTTGTTAACAGTGTGCTACTTAGAATTCTTTATTGTTGGATCTCACCTTCTTCCAAGTGATTTGTTTTGATTGCAAAGCAATTTGTGATGTGTGGGAATATTTTTTCCTCAGAGCAGGAAATCAATATGGAACTTATGGATAACTGAGGGCAAGATTGAGCACCGCGTTTAAAAGTTAGGTATTGTAGCCTACTTCCCAGAAAGCTTAAAATAAAGCAAATAGATGTTTAAGCATTTAGAATTATGTAACTGGTAGAACATTTAACTCCACAAAAAAATTCCTTGGTGCCAAGGGAAAAAAGTCTCTGGTGCTCAGCACAGACGCTGCCTTCTGCAGGTCTCTGCTTTGCAAGGTGCTGCAGAGCTTCTCTGTGTACTTAATTTTCTCTTTTTGTTGCCTTTAGGTGTCATTGATGCTTACAAGTAGAGGTTTGATGCAGCAAATGGATACAGAACTGCGGATGAATAGAGCCTGGAGTTGCTTTCTCCAGATCTGAAGAGCTCCAGTTCAGAGCAGTTCGTCTCCAAAGCCAAAGAGCTGCTAATCTGTCTGCAGGCAGGGAAGCAAGAAACTTCTTCTGATGTTGCCTCATTGATCATAAGCAGAGTTACAATCTCTTGCTCTCAGACCTGGAGAATACCTATTTGACCTTCTGTCTGCTGTTGCATGTAATTTTTTGTATGGTTACCTCTGTGGCCTCCACAGAACCATCCAAATAACTCTCCCAGCCAGTACTGGGAGTGGACAGCAGTCTGTCCTTGGGAGAGAATGAGCAAGGTAATAATAGTAGCCAGCTCCCAGGCATTTCCCTGGGGCTTCTCTGATCCAGGTAGGGTCATTGTGTATGCTAAGAAGCACACTGATTTCCAGTTCTGGTACTGCCAGAAAATACAAGATCATGTGTAGTTAAGTCCTATTGTATGATAGGAGGTGAGCTGTAGCACAGTGTACCTCTGTCATTAGAATAGAAATGGAAATCTTTCAGTTTGGAAAGATTGAACAGTGTTGGTTTGCATATATTTTTCATTGTTTGGCTCTATTTCTGTGAGTTTGCCCAGAAGATAAATTTCAATGTGATTCCCTACTGCCCTGGATAACTGTCAAGGTGTAAGGCTGGGCTGGCCCCTAAATGAGTGACAGATGTTCTCTAATACCTCTCTCTTTCCAGAAGGGGAAAGAGAAAGGAAACAGGGAGACACATGCATTGAAAAAGGCCCCACTAAAACAGCTTTAATAAAGTTACAGTAAGAAAAGGTAATATTAAGGAGAATGGAATATACAGATACCTAAAAATAAAAATTCGCCCAGAGTCCAGCCTGGACTCGGCAGCAGATGGGAATGGGATTTGGGAATGGCATTCAGGAGCTACCAGGTTTAGATCGAAGGCAGAAGAACAGAGTCCTCAAGACACCACCAGCCACAGAAGAGGCTTGACCCTTGTAACCCCTCAGCTGTATACTGAATATGACATACACAGAATGTTACTTAGTAGTTCAGGTTTGGGTCACCTCTCTTGTCTGCTCTTCCCCATAAGAGACCTTCTTACCTATTGCACTCCCAACATGGTGCAGAAGATTTAGCACTGATCTTGGTTTCTACTAGAGCAAGTATAAGCAAGAACCTTTCTGCATATCATCCCTTAGTGGAACTATAAACATCAAGGACTGTTACTTCTAGATACTGTCTGAGAAAATACACTGTTAACTTCAGAAAGTGCAGTTACTTAGCAGAAAAGTAAAATCACTGAATGGAGAATTCATTCTATTCTAGCTCAAACCAAGACAGTAACAAAGCAAAGAACTGTGCCTCTTGAAATTTCTTGCCCATCTGTTCAAGAGATAGTAACTTTTAAGTGTGTAGATAGCTTTAGACCTGGTTTATGTTCTAGGAATTAGTGGAAGTTATTGACTCTATAGTGGTAGAAGGGTGTTCTTTTTATATTTTTTTGGTAAATCCTTAAGATCTCCAGTATTACCATGTTGTTGTGCCAGTGTCTGACTGTGGGACCACATTCATAATGTCTCAAAAGCTCAAATATTTTTACCTCACTTTCTGAAGTCATGCTTATGCTACCTGCTATTGTACATAGTGGTACATTCACATCAGGTATCTTCTCTTTAGTAGCACTTTAGGTCTACTCATTTTGCATCTGGAGGGTAGGAGACACCAGAAAACAAACAAATAACTTAAAGAACCTTAACTCTGATCTTTGGCCTACATTTTGACTGTGTAGTTTACGGCCATCATCATGTGTTAACTGTAATGAATACTAGGGACTAAATGGTGGAGATTTAACTCAGTTACACTTAAGTTCAACATAAAAGTTGGAAATGTAGCAGAGTTACAAATGAACTGGAGGCTATGCGACTCATAATATAGCAGTTCCTCTTATAATTTAGGCTCCATGTGATCAGACATGTGCATACTTACATGCACGTGCATAAAATTAGGTTGCTATTTCCAGAGTAGTACTAAATTTTTAAAACCTTAGTGTTTTATCCACCACTATGAGTTAAGAGGAATTGCAGTTAATTTTACTAAGCTCTTGCAGTAGTGACTTACTGAGTGTCTCATGTCACTAGGCCAGTTTAATACTAATAGCTTTGGTATTGTGTACCTTCCCCTGAGGCACCAGTAGCAAAGATGAGCACAACTGAGTATTTACTACATTTTTTTGAAATAGTTAATGCATAAATATTTTCCCCGAGTGGCCTGCAAATAGGAGAAACATGCTAAAGCCACTGAATTGTGGTACATGTAGGATATTTTAGAATCTCGCTTGACTTGAAGAAATATGACCTTAAGACTTCATGGATACTTGGCTGGGGTTTTTTGTTTGCTTGTTTTTTTTTTTTCTTTACCTGAGGCCATTGCCTGGAATGTAAAGGGGCTTACTTGTGTGGGTGATGCTTTCAGGTTTCATAGTATTTGTGATTAACAAAGAGAAGGCTGCCTGTCAGGCTGTGTCTTACTCCTTAAGCTTTTAGTGATAAAAGCATGACGTGATGTGTTCCCATTGATCTGTTTTGTTGTCTTAAAATTATACAAGTAGTTTAGAAATTTGGGTAAAGAGCTCTTGCTTGGGAGATGAAATTTTAAGTTGATAGCAGTAGGGCCATGCTTGCCATGGCTCTGTGACTCTTCACCAAGTTAAGGTATGTATCCTAGTTGAAGTATTTAAAACACACATTACAGTCTTCGTGGTAGCAAATTATTTGAAGAAGTTAAGAGGCAAAACAATTTGAGAACATTGAAACAGTTTAAGGACCAGTGTTTAGTCAGTTGTGCTACTTAAGTCAGCTCTTGTGCAACAGACACTTGTCCATTGTGCAGAAATTCTTTTTTTTTTTAACTAATCCTTAGACAATCTGCATCTAGAAACCCTTTGCTGTCAGAAATGGGCAAAGGCTGAAATAATACTCTTATTTTGCAGCTCTCTCTTAGGCCTTATCAAAAGAAAGCTATACAATGGTGTAGCTTTGACTTGCAATATATTCTGTAGAGACACATTTATTCTTGCATACAGTCTGCTCATACGAGCCTCGTGGATATGAACTACACTGATGTGCAAGTGTTTGCTTATCTTGGCTAGAATATCTTTAAAAGCAGTCACCTTTATTAAAAGAATAGGTGCTTTGTAATGTATTGAAGAATGGGCTTCTTATAATGTATTGAAGAAAACTGAATTTCATCTCAGTGCTCCCAATTACTTCTCTTGCAGAATAGTAACCATACCCACTCTTAGTAGCTGAATGCCTTTCAGTGGTGCGTTAAGCAGTATAACTTGAGAGGCTAACATCTCTTCTGTACCTTCTAAGTGTTTAGTAGCTTTTAGCTAAATCCCTTCTAATTTGTCATTCATGTGGTAACAGAATGCTCATACTCGGATGCTTCAGAAGATGTGTCACTTTTCAGTTAAGGTAGAAAGAAAAAGCCTTGTCTGTTTTTAATAATGCTGCCAGTTCAGATGGGTCTTGACATAACCTCATTTATTTTGTTGTGGTGGCCATGTTACTCTAAATGTGAAGCAAAAACAGGATTGAGGCTTAACTCTTTTTGAAAGCGTAGTGTTCAAGTTCACTGGATGATGCTAATCTTTCTTCTCTTGTATAATTGTGTGTTAGGTGGCTCTTTCTTGAGACAACCACAACCAAGTTTAATTGAGGACCTATAAAGAACCTGTTGTCACTTCTTTAAAAAAAACCTTCTAAATGAAACTAGGCGTTTTACATTGCTGTAGGATCTCCATTGGAATGTATTAAAATGAACATTTTGAGACCAGCATATGGAATGATTTCCATTTCTTGGTGTCTGCCAGAAACCTAAAAGCTTATGTGCTTCAAAAATTCACTAATACACTTTCTGTAAGGCTTAACCTGGGAGCTTTTTGCCCTTTTTTTTTTTTTTTTCCCCCTTTTGGTAGTAGTCTTTCATTTGTTTGGAAGAAGCACGGCAGCCTTTGGCCTGAAATGCAGCAATAGCAGCACTACTGGGGGAAGCTGAATAGGTGGAGTAGGCTTCACTGGAGCTGTCAGCACTTGTGCTTCTACATTTTGTACTTGACTGCATTATTTTTGAAAATTTCTTAATACTGACGTTTATTTTGACCCTTAGATGTTTATGGGCAGACTCATCAGGACCTAAAGATGAGTCTCAGCAGTGTCATGGTACTCCACTCTGGAGATGTATTTTAAAGGGAAGGAATAGCGGAGTTCATGATCTGGAACCCATGTTGTCCATGCTGTTCTCTGGTTGGAAAGAGACTATAGTTGTATTGGCTTCTACTAAGGAGGATTTGGATAAGAAGGCCGCTGGTTTTGGACACTTACTTCTGGATGTTATGGAGTAAGTCTGGGTTCTAGTGCTGTCAGAGGTGATTATCTGATTTTATTGAAGTAGCCAAGCTTAATGTTAATCTTGGACATATAATTATTAATTTTCATTCAATTTGCAGGTTTATCCCATGCCTACTACATTTAGTTGTTCACTTTGGATCATGTCTCTGATATGAGTGGTAGACTTATGCTTGGGATCTTCAACCAGTGGACTGTATTTTGCCTTTAGGGAACAATTAAGTAACATGCTGGCAATCCAAAAAAGCTGTAAAAAGCTGTGCAGTTGCAGTGGCCATGACCATGGAGACCACAGGTAGGCTGGCTGCTCTAGGTAGGTATGTGCTGCCCTCCTTAGCCAGGGAACTACCTCCTGGGTGTTGTAGGTGTGTTGCTAAGTGGTGGATTGGGTCAGGCTGGGGTAAGGGTATTGAGTAGCTATTTCAAAGCATGGCATTGGCTGTTTGCAGACTTCATCAAATGTCACATGGGCATATCTTCAGTATGTGCACCATACTTTTGATCTTGCCTGCTGTCCAAGTTGGTGATTGCACATACTGTGGGGTCAGCTCTGCAGTGGCAGAGCCATAGAGGAAGGCTTGGCTGTAAGACACGTGTCATTGTGATGCTACCAGGCCTCGCCTTCTGTCTTGGAGTCTGTGGGAATCCAGGCCCATCTTGCATGTCTTCCTGCATCTCTTTTCCTGTAATTGACTGTACTTTCGGGCATGACTTAAGGCTGATGTAAGGTCACTGCGTGTGACCTGTTTAGAGCTCCTGTTGTCTCAGCCTTGTTTAGTTTCATCATTTCTCTCTGCAGCTATCAGCTTTGCTGAGCATGTGGATGGCTTTCACCTATATCCAAGAGAACAGTTGAGTACTGTTGACCTGCCTGCTTCTAGCCAGTACTTCTAAGATAGCTAGTTTCTGCTGTTAATACAAAGTAAGCTTGCTGGTGATGCTAGGGGAGAGCCTGTGAGTTACACTTCGGCATATCCAGCAAAGCTCTGGTTGGATGTTAGCAAGACAGGAAAAAAAATCTGTGTTGGCATCTGCATGAGTTTTGTTATATCTTTAACACTTGCATGCACCAATGTATTTGGAATCTCCCAGCTGTTTTGTTCAGCATATGTGATTTCATAGCTAGTAAGTAAGTTTTGGGGTTTTTCTTCCTTTTTCATGTTAAGTATAGAGCAATGACTTCTGTAGAAAGGAGGACAGATACAGTATGTTTCCTGGAATGAATTCTGCATAAATAGTGGGTTTTTGCATTGTTGTCATCTAAACTCTATTCTAAATCTATTAAAAAGAGTTACTATGAAGGAGGTGTTTAATGGCAGGTGAACATATTGAGGGCACCAAGAAGTACATGCCGTATTCTCAAAAGGTACTTCAGTTTTGCTAGACTACTTTTATGTGATTCACAACTTGTGTAGCTCTAGTGATGGAGAAGAACTGAGGATGGCAAAATTTAGGCTGAGCCTAAACCCTGCTATTAATGCTCGGCAGATGTGTTGACTTTCGATCTTAGTAGCTAGATAATGTCAACTTGAAATAAGAGAGTTATGGGAAATCAGCTTCTTCCAAGAAAGGATTGTATCTGTTACTAGATGTTTTTATGGGCAACCAAACATTGTCTAGGCTAGGTAGCAGCCAACAAGCTTTCTTTGGTAAATGTTTGGTTGAGCTTTTTTGGTAAACCTATTAAGTATCACCTTGTCACATTTACCCTAAATGTCAGTTACTACAATCTGATGTCAGGCAGGGTGAAAGGGATGCACAATCCAGAACTCATCATCTGTTAGGCCCTTTGTGTGGGTGAAGCATGGCACTTGTCGAGAATAGTCTGTAAATGCTAAACAAACAGGAGAGACAGTGCAATGCATTGTTCTAGATCTGTTGGTGAATGTAAGAGGTGATCATCTGAAAGATACAGGGCTAGGCTTGGAAGAGTTATGTGGAAGTATTGGGAGTTTGTACAGCTTTGAGCATAAGGTAGGGCAGAAATCTCTGTTGACAAGAAGAGGCAGTATAATGTAATGAATAGGACAGAAACTGAGTCTCCTATCTGTAATGGGCTCATATTCATGATCCTGGATAAATTAACATCTTTATGTAAAATGGGTGTATCTTATAATAGCATAGTTAACTAAATCACTAAATCTGTAGGTAGATACTGTTTTGCTTTGTATAAATAGCAAATGGGAAAGCTTTCTTCAAAACAAATTCAACTTATATGTTTGCAAGTACAGTATTTAAATTTGAAGTAGCTGGAAAAATTAAGTGAATAGCTTTCAGGCTGCTTAAATACAAAAGCAAATAGATTCCCAGAAGAAGAACTTCTGCTCATTCCTGGTTTTTAAAAATAAAAACCTGAGCGGTTTTCTGAAGCACCCCAGCACAGATCCTGATGTACTGACAAGTCACACTCCTCTGCACAGACTTTGTCCGTGAGGCAGCTGCAGCAATTCTCTACAAGCAAAATAAAGTTGGGGTTGTGTAATTTAACCTGGGTGAGCAGGGGGACATTCCTGGTGTTGAAGAGAAAGACATCAAGTCAAGGCCTGAGTATGTAGGCTTGCTGGGGGAGATGTCTGCTATGCAGACTTCACAAATAATTCTCAGAGTGCATCAGGGAATATCTTGAGTAAACCTCACACTGGAGGAGGCCAAGCTTTTCCTTGACTGCCTTGTTGTTTGAAGTATCAGAGGAATCTGCACTGATTACAGAGCTACCCAGCTTTTTTACCTCTCACCTCTGGGATTTCTTGCTTGTGCTGTCTTAATTGCTGCAGCTCCTTGTACCCTTCTGTTACAGCCACTGCAGGTCTTCTATCCTGTACTTTGAAGATTACATTCAGAATAAAGCCTCTCAGCAGCAGTGAAACTGTCCTGCAGCATTTGATGTCAAGTGTGGAAGTATGAAGTGACTCGCAGCTCTGTAGCATGGCCTGGGAAACAGCCTGGTGTGGTACTTTGTGGGTCTGGCACATTTGCAGGACAAGATTTGGTTCTAGTAAGTTAAGATGAGGTTTGAAGTATATTGCTGACATGCCTCCAAGCTCTGTTGCACTTGTCACCCAATGTGCAGTTACCCAGGCTATGCCACAACACTGAGCTTAAAACACATGGGCAGAAAGCCAAATTCTACACTTAGCAAGCACTTTAAATAGAAAACTACAGCACGACTGACCTGCAGGTACCTTTCCTTTTATAAGGAAACTGGCATTTCTAATTGCTAAAGGCTTCATTGCTTTAATTATAAATGCATTGATAAATGCTGTTATATGATATTTATGCACCAAAATAATGTTTAGTCACACCTTAAAGTGATTGCCATGTAGTATTTGAGTTTCAGGCAGAATAGAAAGTTTTTTCCTGCTCTAGTTTTGTTAACTTTGTATTAATAGGTACAGTGAAAGGAATACTTGGGGCTTTCTCCAGTGACACTGTGTTAACCATGGCAAGCAACCAAGATTCACAGTACTAAACCACTGAGATCACTTTTTATAGTGTTTAAGTGTGCCTGTATTGCAGCAGTGGTACACCCAACCTGTCTCAAGCACAGTAGCAGTCTGGTAGTGACAGCACGGTATTTAACACCACTTGTGAACTGACCCAGCTTACGAGTTGGTTTTGCAGCCCGTGCTTAATCCCATGTTGCCATGGTTAGACCGCTACCAGTGTCCGTGCTAATGGTTGCAAAGCTAGTACAGTTGCAGCAATAAATCTTAAGTCACAGCTGTGAGGGCCATGAAGATGTATTCTTGGGAAGCTTCTCTTGTATGACTTCAAATGTTGACAGTACAAAGGCACTGGTAGCTTTTGTTGGATAAATGAACCAAACCTGGATTAAGTGTTTCTGTTGGCTTATTCTCTATTATTTATAGGATGTAAATTCTGATCAATCTGTTGCGATTGAAGTTGTGATGCCTTCTGTTTTTGGGGCATAACATAGGTGGATTTGGGAAGGGGAGTGCTATTCAGGGTCTTAGTTACTTACCTTTACTGTAGTGAAATCCCTAGAAATGGTATTCTCTTTTGAGGGCTTAGCCAAATTGGCCACCAGGTTTTGTGGCTGCCATGGCAGCAGTCTGACAGCTTAAGCCTCAGTTAGTTAAAATACACATATAACTATGGGGATCATCCACATGAATTTCTTTTTGGAAGTTGTGCTATTTTTTTAAAAACATACATATGCGTGGACATTTAAAGGCCTAAGTGAGTTTTATAAGTATTGTAAGAAATACTGAATCACTCTTAGCTTCTCTTGGTAACAGAAAACAAAACAGAAGACTTCTGTGAGTGATGGAAAGCAACAGCACAGGTGTGCATGCACCTTGCTTGTATCTACCTCTCATTATATCTTCTCCTTCATCTCTCTGGGGCTTTGGAATTTAAGCTATCAGACTTCTTCCAGCTTTACAGGAAACCTCACTTCTGAGGGTATAATTAAACCAAATCTATTGCTATGAGAGGAACTGGAGAGTCTTAGGACAGATCTCAAAGGCTACTGAAAGTTGGCTGGTTTTGGTTTATTTTCTTCTTTTTTTAAAAAAAAAAAAACAAAACAGATTTCAGAATTACTGTTTCTGATTTCCTAGAAGTTATGGTAAATGGAAGGGAAGCCCAAGATAGATGAGCTGAGGTGCTAGTGTTGATGAAGTGGTTGTCTTGGCAACTGCAGTCACTTAAATATCTCTAGGAAAATAGTTAGAAAATGTTAAGATTGAGAAATGGTAGTGGGTTGACAGAAGAAACAGGAGCAATGAGCAGCCTGAGATTTATACAGGGAATTGATTGGACTACAGTGGGAAGTTGCTGTTTCCAGTGGTGGGTGATGCAACCCTGATGGTTTATCTCTTGTAAGGACAGTGGGTCTGTCTGCCCTCTTGCTGCACAGAGCAAGATCCTTGGAGAGAAACACTGACCTCCCAGGGTATATTCATTCCCAAAAAGTGGCTGATGAATGTGGTGTGAATTCAGGTAGTACTGGAGTGCTTCATTCTGTCACCCCACCATTCATTGTAGTCCTACGAAAAATATTTTATGTGCTGGTTCGTGGTTCTGTAGGTAAAACTGGTTAAGTTCTAATACTTTACTTTC
>JANHGN010011303.1:23593-36112 GCA_024605025.1 Megaceryle maxima
TACGGATCTGTTGCAGCAGGGCCTGAGGAGGGCCATGAAAACCATCAGAGGACAGGGGCACCTCCACTAGGGAGAAAAATGACAGGAAAGGAGGAGAGGAGGGCCATGAAAACTCATCGAGTTTTCTTGGGGTTTTTTTGCCTTATAATAATGTATGGGTACAGTGCAGTAACCTTTAAAGTTTTCTCTTTTTCAATATTACTTTTTAACTTAATGGACAAGTTAGGAAATTCTCCTAGTGCTTTAGTGCACTTTATCTCGCGTTTCATTCAACATTTTCCCCTGTTATTCAACATCTTCACCAATGACCTGGATGAAGGGACAGAGTGTGCATTCATCGCGTTTGCTGATAATACGAAATTGGGAGGAGTGGCTGATACACCAGAAGGCTGTGCTGCCATCCAGAGACATCTGGACAGACTGGAGAGCTGGGCAGAGGCAAACCTAATGAAGTTCCACAAGGATAAGTGTAGAGTCCTGCACCTGTGCAGGACCACCACCATGTACCAGTACAGGGTAGGGGTAGACCTGCTGGAAAGCAGCCCCATGGAGAGGGACCTTGGCATCCAATAAGTTCTCCATGGGACAGCAATGGGCCCTTGGGGCCAGGAAGGTCAATGGTCTCCTGGGATGCATTAAGAAGAGTGTGTCCAGCAGGCTGAGGCAGGTTCTCCTACCCCTCTAACTCTACACTCGTGAGATCACATCTGGAGTATTGTGTTCAGTTCTGGTCTCCCCAGTTCGGGAGGGACAGGGAAATACTAGAGACAGTCCAACAGAGGCTACAAAGACGATGAAGGGACTGGAACATCTCTCTTGTGAGGAAAGGCTGGGAGCTCTGGGGCTGTTTAGCCTGGAGAAGAGAAGACTGGGAGGGGATCTTATTAATGTTTACAAATATCTGCAGGGTGGGTGTCAAGTAGAAGAGGCCAGTCTCTTTTCAGTGGTGCCCTGTGATAGGAGGAGAGGTAATGGTAGGAAGGTGAAACACAGCAAGTTCCATCTCAGCATGAGGAAAAACTTCTTCACTGTGAGAGTGACAGAGCCTGGTACAGGCTGCTTAGGGACAATGTGAAATCTCCTTCTCTAGAGACTTTCAAGACCCACCTGGATCTGTTCCTGTGTTGCATGGGGGGGAGTTGGACTTGATCTCCAGAGGTCCTTTCCAACCCCTACCATTCTATGATTAGATGACCAAAGGGTCACAGAGTGTGGTTCCAAGGAAGGTAACTGAGTGAGCATCTGGCTTGTGATGTCCTGGCACCACATGTTCCCTTTCTTCATTACACTACTCTGCAAATGAGCTAGGCTTTCTACTGATGTGTCCAAAGTGTGATAATCTAGCTAAAACACTTCTGAAATGGGAGTGCCCTGACTCCCAAACATACCGTGTTTCAACATGTGCAGTTCATGCTCTAGATTCTGCAGAGGGCCTGCTGCTCTGTTATAAACACTGCTTAGCAGTTGTAGAAATGCTGGTTATTAGAGCTGGATTGCAGACATTTTTGCCATAGTACACAACTTGAACTAAGTAGCTGCTGCTGGTTTCCTGGGATACCAGAGCAGAAGCCATGAACAGATTAGATGTGGTTCCCCTCTTGGACTCTGACTAGGTTGTCAGTGTTGTTTAATCAACTTGCATTGCAGGTTTGTTTCAAGTGTACAGTATTTGGAAAGGATTAGCAAAATCAATATGATATAATCTGTTTTGTAGCACATGAAGTTGAAGACTGGTGATGCAGTCAAGGCAGGCATCTGTCATTCACTCTTGTTTTCTGTGGTGGATGCAGGTCATCTATTCATGTAGCTCTCAAATATCCTGTTAGGAAGGCTAAGAGTTCCTGACAACGCTGTATGTTAGCATAAATGTTGTCTGTCTGAAAATGAGACCCGGAAGCATTCTGATATTTTTATATCCACATGACTTTTGCTGTCTTACTGTAGTACTGTACTACTTACTGTAGTACTTGCTGAAAGTCAGCAAGCCTTGACCTGAACGGTTCAAATACTGGGAATATGAAAAAGTGCCTTGAAGTGATCTTTTTAGAGCTTCTCTTTTCATGTAGTGAATACTGGACAGTAATGTTCAGAGCAAAACTTGTATACTTCTGTAACAGGAGTTTGTAGGAAATCTCTTGCCATTTGGTAGTAGTGAGGGATGGAGGTCAAAGCATAGCATGCTAATTTGAAACCATATTGAGTGCCTTGATATGCAGACTGAGACAGATGCTTACCCTACAACTAAAACCTAGTTTTAATGTTGGTGTTACTGATAATGGAGTAAAGTTAATACACTTTTGAAGTCCTTCAGCAGCACTGTAGCTGAGAAATAAGGAGACTGACACCAAGAAATCTGTAGCTGAAGGTACCCTGTTTGGGAGAGGAAAATCCTTGCTGAGAAATGCTTTTTTTACTTCCTCTGATTCTACATCTGACTTGAAACAAAAGTACATATAATTGTTGTAGATATTGTATGTGGATTATGCTACTTCCTGGGATAGTAGAGGCATGGATTTCCCCTCCTAAATTCACTTGACAGCGGTAAGTGTACTGACTTGCTCTCCAGCAGGTTTCAGAAAGCATAAACATCTGCTGACCTAATAGATGCCAAAGGTGATAATTAAGCTTTCTAAAAAGCTCTGAAGTCAGTCCTATTAGAGTAGGTATTCATGACTGTACTAAGAGGTGGGTGTAAAGTGGGAGTTAAAAGGGGTTCTCCTGTCTTTGTATGACAGCTTAGCTGTTGCTGTGCATGGGAGGAGAGCTCCTCTGTTCCCCAGAGCTCCTTTGTAGTAAGGAGATATTCATATTAAAATGCAAGCATTGTGTCTAGGTGTGTTCAGGTGATTAAATTTTTTTTAAGAAGCATGGAATTGTAGTTTTATTGTTGTACTTCAGTAAATCTGTCCATTTATAAGAGCAGTGTGAGGATTTTCTTTAAAACTAACCAGTTCAAGATGGTGGTGCTTGTGTGAACATTGAAATGAATGGTACCAGCATTCCTTGTCCGTGGGCTTGCTGCAGAGAAGGTGCTGCCATTTCGTTGAACCACATTGATAGAGTTGTTGAGTTTGAGGTGTTTGGCAGTAAAAAAAGCCAGCTTTGAGTAGCATGATGTAAACTTCTGCTTCAGAGGGACAACTAAATGTTAAGTAGTTTTTTGGTTATCTGCAGGGTATTCTGTATTGCACCAGAACAGAGAGTACTGGATATAAACCAGTATAATGCTGAGCGAGCAGGAGTAATTTTATGGGTGGGATATGCAGAGCTCTGTAGAGGCAATTATGCTGCTTGGCTGAGCTGTTCGTGTGCCTGGTACAGATGATGTGTGGTGGCATGGCTGAGGTCACTGGCTGTTGATCCTTTTTGCAGTAGGCCTGTGTCCTGGTTTGAGCTAGAATAGAACAAATTCTCTGTTCAGTCATTTCACTTTTCAGTTGAGTCTCCTAAGTAACTGCACTTTCTGAAGTTTACAGCATATTTTTTAGGAACAGATACTGTCTGAGAAGTGACAGTGTGTCACGTTTATAGCCCCACTAAGACCTGGTATGCAGAAAGGCTCTTGCTTTTTACTTGCTCTGATAGAAACCAAGGTCACTAAGTCCTGTGTACTGTATTGGCGTGCCATAAACAAAAGGGTCAGTAATGCCTATCTTATCAACCCAAATCCTCCCTTGGTGTACTTTATGGGTGTTGATGCAGCTCTTCTTAAGATGTGCATAACCTCGGTTTCACAGGGCCCGTTCAGGGTTGGAGGGAGGTGGAGGCAAACTGTACTGATCTGTGCAATGCACAACCCTTTTGGTACAGCACGGGAAAGGTTCTTGGATCTGATACTCAACTTTCCATATTGGCTTCAGTGCCAGTGAAGGTTACTGCTGTTGCAGTCTCAGATTGAGACCATTTTGCTCACCTGAAAGCACTTCTCATTACAGGCAATGAAAACTGGGACAAGGTGGGGTAAGGAGGGACAGAGCAGTACTTCTGGTGAAGAATGCTGGATAGCCAAGAGTGGGAACAAAGGGAACTTTGTGGTGTGAGTGTTTTGCAGTGTGACAGGGTGTATAACCTGAGATGTTGTTTTTTTTATGAGCTGTTGTGTTCCATTGTGGCCCCATGTCTAGCTAGATACTTTTAAAACTGAAAACACATGTATGGCATAAGGCTTTTCTTAAACGAAAATTTCTAGCATGTAGCTGCTCCTGTACAGAAACACAACTTAGAGAAGCCTGGAATAAAGCAGTGAGGGGAAAACAGTTTACTACTGTTGGGCACTGTGCAGCGTTCTCCCACCCTGGTCAATACCGTGATCTCACACAAATCTACCAAGGTACACAGAGCTCTTAAATGTGCATTGCTGCATGGGTGCTCCACAGGAGCACTGGACAACTCTTGCTGGGTTTTGTTTTGTTGTTGTGGGTTTTTTCAGGAAATAAATGCCAAGGAGGAGTAAAATTGTAACCAGGTGAAAGTATAGATTTGTAGACTATGCAAGGGGGAATAAATTGAGTTCCTATCAATTTGCAGCATAACTTATCATTCAGAGATCTAACAGACCAGTGTGGTTTATTATAAATATAATTTTAAATATACGATGATGCATTTCTTTTTGCATATTATTTATTAGGCAGAGAATGCATTGAGGGCTGTACTTATTATATCCAGGTCTTCGAAAGCAAACCCTGACAAGTGGAAATTACTGTAAATGTCCCGATCATGCGTAGATGGCTTTTAGTTTGCAAACAGCTGTATAACTTTTGTTAGTATTGAAAAAAAATCAGTGTTTATTCTGCTAATGATTTTATTTTGGGGAAACTTTATGTATCAGATGGAGTCATATGGAAGACACAGACCTATAGTTGTCAGACAAATCTGTCAGCTGCTAAAAAACAAACCTCTGAAGTACTTTGACAGTGCCTAGTCTGCAACTGCTGTTGCAGAGTGCTGAAACAGCATTAACTTTCAGTGTCTGAACCTTTTAACTGCCAACAAAAGTTGGCTGTTTTGCTCAGTACCTGATGCTACGTGAGCCTTTTAAGTCCTCCAGTTCTCTAAGAGCTTTTATTGGAAACTAAATGGTATGTGAGTGGATGCAGGCAAATCACCCAATGTGGGCTTTTGCTTTTCTTTTGGGCTAAATAAAGCATTACTTTACACTTTTTGATATGCTTTAATACTAATGTTTCAGGGCTTACTGAAAGTGAATGGAGCTTTCTGGTTTTTGTGCCACATCAGCATGGCTGCAAGTCACAGAATTGGAGAAACTGCATAGTTCGTAGCACCTGCTGTCAGGATTGTCAAAAAGTCCAAACAGAACTGCTTCCAGGTGATACTGTCAAAGTTCATGCTCAGGCAAAAAATAATGCACTTGTAGGCTATTGTGCATACCAGGAAAGCTGTTAGCTTATACTTGAGTGTGTTACTCAATCACATCTACTTAATCACCACTAGAGGCTCCTCCAAGTCATGCTTTGGATATGTTTCTTTATCAGGAAGCAGCTCATGCTCTGTGTAGCATGCAGATGTTGAAATCTGTTGGTGTAACACCTTTACAAGCAATGATTTAATTTTTTTAAATTGGAATAAAAATCCTCTTGATGGTAAGGCTGAACCTGAATCATCAATTTGAAGTAGTTGCTGATCATTAACTACTGATGAACTTGAGCTGTTGACTCAAAAGCTTGTAGTGTTGCTTGCTAGTAACTGGAAAAAGCAAGCATGAAAATATTTGTAATGATGAGTGTGGGTGAAAAAAAAATTTGAACACTTTTATTCCAGCACAGATAAGGCTACAATTACCAGTATGGATTCTTTTAGAATTCAGACACTTCCATGTATGTCTAGGGTAGGCTTCCCGTAACAGGGCTGTACTTAAGCTTGTATTCTCAAAAGACTGTCAACTTTTGCTGCAAACTGATTGTATTACTGAATTGTAATTTGATGGCATGTAGGCATCTTGTGTCAGGTGCAATGATCTGAGATGTAGGCTCTGATCAAACAACCTAACAACATCAAGACTTGAGTTTTCAAGAATTAATCTGCTAAACCAGGGAATAATATCATGAGATTGTGGCTAGCAAACAAACATGGATGAATTTTATTTTCTTTACCATTCCTGGGTATTGGTAGCCTCAGTTTATTGCATATACTGGCAAGCAAGTCCTGTGCTCAGGTCTTAGGTTTTTGCAGACGTGTAGGTATCAGTTTTTTGCTGAATGGAGTAAGATTCTGGTTCCCAAACTGACCCTGTGGATACTGCATTTTTTGAACATGGTGGTATGCTGGAGCACTGTGCTGGAGCTATTGGAGACATGGGGTACATCTTTGTAGATCAGCATTAGTGATCTCTGTAGTCACAGATGTTTACATGTGGTCATACATTCATTATTTAGAAAGTGGAACAGATTTCAGGTGAGTCTCTGCAGGAAAGCAGTATAACTTGCTTCCGTAGAAGCTTCAAACTAAGAAGGTGCAGTGTGGTGACTGGTATACACATGAGGACCTGCTGGAAGATTATCTGCTTCTCCAGCATTCAGCTACTCTTCTTAAAGACCTTAAAAAAGGAAGGGTGAAGCTGAAATACAAGTTACCAATAAGTCACCAGAAAGGTTTCGGTAGAATGTGATGTCTCATAGTAGAAACTGTCTTGAAGTTCTCCTCTTTCTTGTGGTATTACCTGTTCTTACAAATCTCCATAGCTATAGATGGAGCACCTCTTGCAAGAGCTCTTACTATCTGTCTGCTATTGCAGTGTATCTTGTTGCTCAATCTAAACTGCCCCTCTCCCCCATGTTGTTGGGAGGCTTTTCTTATCCACACTGCAGCTCTCACTAAAAGCAAATTGACCATAGATCCTCTCTTTCCTGGTATGCCACTTATGGATGATTGCTTATCTGGTATACCTATTTCTCCTAAACTTAAGTCAGATGTGCCACTTCCAATGAAGAATAGTATTTATGACATACTTAAATACAAGAAGGAAAATGAAATTAGTTTTAATGTCCCTGCAGTTCTTTTCTGGGTACCAGTAGGCAATACTGCTTAATGTTAGAACTTTTTAAGGGTTGCTTTTTTGATGCACAATTGTACAAGTTTTGTCTGACTTTACAAGATCCAACTTTCTCTGTCCAACTGATCAGATCCCTTGCCTCTATTCTCATTTTTGTCTCATTTAAATGTCTCTTGACCTTGAAATCTTCTTGACCTGTGGTAGGCTGAAATGTTTCTTCCTCACTGCTACTTTTATCTTGTATGCCTTCAAACTTAATGTAAATGGTACAATTAATTAGACACAGGCTTGAATTTCAAGGGTGTTCATTCACATACTGAGCTTAGCTTGATTGCACTGGTTCTGCTTTTATGGGAAGTATAAAGGGTCTCTTAAATAAATATCTGTGCTGCGCTGCGGATGAATCAACCTGCTGTTCACCCTTTTGCTCACTTTTCAGGAGATTTCAGCAAACTGAGGTTTC
This sequence comes from Megaceryle maxima, assembly GCA_024605025.1. Lineage (NCBI taxonomy): Eukaryota > Metazoa > Chordata > Aves > Coraciiformes > Cerylidae > Megaceryle > Megaceryle maxima. The sequence goes on from JANHGN010011303.1 coordinate 31,066, forward strand.
TCTTTGTCTAGATGTCATGTTAGTCACTGACCTGGCAACTAGCTGGAACAGAAGTGGAAATGCTAGCTTTCACTTCAGTGTTTATGCTTTATCTGGAGTATCCCTCTGGCCTGAAGGATGTCCCTTTTAAGCATCTGTGCGTTAGTGATGATCAAAGCAAATCACTTTATAGGTTATAGCCATGTGTAATTAGCTTTTTAAAAGATCATGGTTGTTATAATAGGGAGGTGATTACCTGGTGACCTGCAGAAGGTGAGGAGTGTGAAGGGATGTGTTGTTCTTCGGTATGTATTTCCTTAGGCCCCTCATCTTGAGAGCATAAGGTCTGTGCAGTACCTAATGCAAGGCAACTTGAGATGTGGTTCAAAGAATAGTACTTTGGAGGTATTGAAGGCCAGAGCAATTGAATATCTCGTCCTTGTTGACTGCGGTAGCAGTGTTGCCTGATCTGTTTATTTTTTAAGCAGATGTTTAGTGTAAGAGCTTGTCTTCTGCCTGCTGTAATGCAGCTGTTACACATCTTTTTTGGGAGCTGGTACTGTGGCAGAGTTGGGCTGGTGGCTGCTGCTGTTAACTCCCAGCCCAGGCAGGAATACTGTGTAGTATGAGAAGCAGCAGCTTAATACTCTTGCAGGACCTAGTGATCTGCCTCTGAGTTTTTGGTTTTCACTTAAGGTGTTTGTCTGTGTTTTGAAGTCATTAAACTAATTAAATGTATAATTTTAATTGGGCTGCCTTTCTTTCCTTTGTAGGCCAAAGCTCAGATCAAGACTTAGCACAACAGTAGTATCATGGAATTGCAGGGTGTGTAGTGGTGGTGTTGGTTTGTCTTGAAAAACTAACTTTGAGATCTGAGCTAGGATTCATCTTTAATTCTCATCCCTTGCATGGCACTTTGTTGACAACCAAATCATAGTTGTATCATGAGTAAAAGCTACACCAACTGTAATGGTGTGAGCTACAAATCATCTAAAGCACAGGCAGGGATGATAAGAGGTAGTGAGTGACAGGATGCTGAATGCCTCTTGAATTTGGCACTAGGAAAAAATACCCCAAACCTGTTACTGTATTAAAAATAGCTTTAGGAGCAAGGATGTATATGTATCAGCTAATGCACTTATTTTAGCTTAAACTTCAAACTTGATCTGTTTCAAGCAGCCTATGGTAATGGAGCTGACAGGTGTGTCATTATTCAGTAATGTGAAAATATTCATTTGTGTTCCAGTTGTAGGCTTCTCAGTAGCAAACTCCTGACATAGTGCTGGTTCTGTAGGGATCTGGAGGATGCTGGGCAGGGAGACAGCTTGCACACATCTATCAGACCTCACTGCAGGGTTCTAGACACTTTGCAGACAAGCTGTACATTGGGGCTATACATAATACAGTTGTATAGTGTTATAAATCTAGACTAAAACAATGCTGATTGTCTCCACACAGGGAGATGGTGCTGCTGTATTTACCTCTTCGGTTGCAAGTGGTGCAGCCCAGCAGACTTGCTTAGTACTGCTTGGTAGCTGCGGCCTGCATCTGTCTAGATCTGCTGCCTGGGACCAGCTCTAAACAGGAGGCTTTAAGATCAGTAGTGCCCTGGCCAAAAAATAAGTAGAAGGGCTGCATAAGTTTGTGGTTAGTTTGTGTGTCAGCCAGCATAGATAACTGTGGTCAAAATCTTCTTAGGTGCTGCTGTTCAGTTTCTAGAAACCCATATCCCTTTTTTAGACAAAAGCTGGTTTGACAACTTGAAGTTTCATTACCAGAAGAACTGCTGCCTACCATGCTGAGAAGGGCGAAGTTGTGTAACACTGCAGCACAGTGCTATGGTTTACACTTACAATGCTATAAATATTCCCTTCCCATTGCTGCTTATGAAAGAGGTGACGGCATCAAGAACTGCCCTGTGTTTTTAGCAGAATGTGTGACTGGCTGTCCCTTGAGGAGAGCTTTCCTCTTGCATCCAGCCTGGCTTGCATATAAGAGAATCAAGGCAGTTAGTCATTCACTGACTCATGAATGGTGCTTGTTTAAAGAATCCTCTAAAATTAGTTAAAACATGCTGAAGGAAAGGGTGTTCATATGTTGAGCTAGCTTGGACATCGCTACTCAGCAGATGCAAATGGTGTGTCTTGCTTCACCAAACAATAGAGCAATCTGCTGTGTTTTGCTAAGTATGCAAATAAGGGAATGAATAGGTGGGTTCATAGAAACTCTCTCAAGTCTGATGCAAAATGTTGTGAAACTGGGGTATTCTTTGGTTTGTTCAAATTTACTTAAAAATCACAACCAAACTATAGAAACAACCAGGATAAATCTGAAGTGTAGCATACCGTCTCATGCTCAACCATTCTGTAGACATGATGTGTGTAAATCTGCTTCAAGAAAGTAAATTACTTGGCCAGGCTGTCAAAGCTCCAAATGTGAGATTGAACAGGATGCTGAAGATACCAAGAGCTGCATTAGCCCATGACAAGAGACTATCTCCTGGACCCTGAAGCCTGGCAAGTGGAGGCAGGTGCCCAGAGTGTCAGACCCATGAACACTTACCTGGAGGACTTCCACACATGATGCTGGAGAGGCCAATAATGTAGCATGATACTTTGAATAAGCAGCCTCAAATATTCCCACCTCTGCTCCAGCAAAACTCTTTTATTTTTACAGACAGAAAGAGATGGAAAAGTGTTTATTCTGAAGTGAACACCAAGTGTTTCTAAATCAGCTACATTTGTGTTAGAGCTTGATGAATTCAGGTACTGGCATCCTCAGTTATGTGCAGTAGGACCATTGCAAGTTCCAGCTTCTCCTCTAGAGCAGAGACCTAAGAGGAGATGTCTGACTTGGAGTGAGCTTTATTTGCAGTATCACCAAATATCTTTGGCCTTTTCTAAGTATTAGACATTATAGGGAGACTTAAGTTTCACATACTTGGAGTCATTCTTCCTATTTTGGCCAAATGGGGAAGGCAGTGTGTGCAGATATAAAAAAAAAAACATTGAGTCATCAATTTCTGCCCCGACAATAGTCACAAAGACTAGCCTTTCTACATAACTCTCGCACAGTGAGCCTGATTTCAAGCTGTACAATTTCTCTACAGTCTGTCAGCAACCAGGAGTCAGACCCAAAAGCACAATCTTTACATGAATCCTTCAGTGATGGCAGAAGTCTCCTCATGTCCGGCCTGTCACAGTCTCCGATAGATTAAATCCTTTTTCCTTTTCAAATCAAGCTTGATCCTGGAATGAAAGTTGAATTGAGGACAGAAACTAGTATTGTTTCAGCATGGGAATTCCTGGGAGAATACAGAAACCTTGGTATGATGTCAGCTTTCTCATGTGGGAATCTGAAATTGCTTTAGTGCTTGGCTTCTGTGGTCAGAGCTCGGTAAACTCCTGTTGGGCTGACAGCTTGCCTTATGGAAGAGGACCATGTAGTTCTCTTTGGTGTTAGATCTTGTACAGCTGCTGGTAGTTGCCTTTTCTGTGACAAGGTGGCAGACAAATGCAAAAACTGAGTGAAAGTGGACAGGTTATAGAAGAAATGCTTGGATGGCTCAGGATGCCACCATTTCCAACTCTCTGGCTCTTGCTGGATGCTGCAGCTTCTGCAGTTGTTGGAATGATGGTGTTTTCTGTAGCATCATGTAAAGTCAGACTGATGATAAAAGTAACAGAAGCAAACCTGACAGTTGTTAGTCTAATGTAGGTACATTCTTCTGTAATCTGCTCCTTTGCCTGAGCTATGAGTGCACTGACATGCACTTTTCGGAAGAAACTGTTGAAGTAACATGGCTGTGTGTCTTAGTGTTTTATATGCTCTTGCTTTAATGTTATCAGTCTGGGACATAGAACTGAGACAGGGAAAAACCTCTCAGTCAAACCTTGTACACTGCAAGACTGACTTGTATGCAGCTGGAGATGGGCAGCTGGTCCCATGCTGCTGGGGATGTGCTTGGTTGGAGTGGAGAGGGGAGCAGCTTCAGGAGTGTGCAGGTCAAGGGCCTCTGGCCAAAGGAAACATTCAGCTTCCAACCTGTCCCCAGCAAGCTCTCTACACAAGAGCATTATGAGCTGCTCTGAAGCTGGATCCACCCTGGTTCAAGAGCACAGAGTGTTTGTTGCCAGTGCTGAAGTGGTTGTCACATGGTTCAGAATGAACAGCACAGTTAACTGGGCGATATCATGGACTGTCCCTGCAGTAAAACACATTGCAAGAAACACCTTCTTGAACTGCTGAACTGCTTGAGATCCTAAATACAGCTGACTTGGGCAGGCTAACTCAGTCTCTAGATGAGTAGCAGCTTTCATAAGCAGTTATCGTCAAGAAGGCTAGAAGCTCCAGACTGAACATCTAGGTTATCAAACGAGACAATATGAAAATAAATAACAATTAAAAAGCCTTTTGTTTCCTTTAATATTAGAAGAGAATGGCCTGGTTTCCAGGCACTGTCTGCTCTGACTTAGTGCTTCAGAGCTGTTGTATGTACTTTGATCCCTTGAGAGATGGCCCAGGCAGCAGCAGTGTGAGTGTATGAGATAACAGAAGCTTGGATGCAAATCAGTTTAACAGGGCTGGAGTGAATTCTCCCTGTATCATTTGGCTCAACTATAGTTTCATGTCTGTGGATAGTCCTTACTTCAGATATAAGGAGCAAGAGACTGATATGTGGGTTAAAGCTCTTTCTTTGGTCTGGCTTGGGTGACCAAACAAGAGCCCCAGCTTTATGAACATAGCTACATGGACAGATAAATACTTAATGACAATCTACAGTTAAAAGAACCTTTGGTAAAGGAAACCTAGTTCATACCAGAGGAGTCTTCCACAGGAAATGACAGCTTTTAGTAATGCCCCAGATAACTAAATTAGGAAGTGTATACAAGATATGGTACAGTCTGAAAAAAGAGTGGGCTCCTGGCTGTCAAACCAGTCTCTGTGCAAGTTAACCTCACTTCTTCAGTCATCTTTGGCATACTGACTTGCAGCTTTATTGTCTGTCTTGTTTAGAAGCTTCATGTCCTTTCTGAGATCTAATTTACTCTTCACATTCAGGTCTCAT
>JANHGN010011304.1:8722-25359 GCA_024605025.1 Megaceryle maxima
ACTTATTTATTTTACTTATCCTCATTTAACCCCATATTTCACTCCTGTAATTTTTAAAAAATTAGCCTCCCAATTAAAAAAAAGAAAAATAAGGGTTTTTTTTTTTTTTTTTTTTTTTTTTTGGCTTGAAATGTGAGCCAAAACATTATCAGGGCGCTGTGTGCCGGGTTGGAACAAAACAGAGTCTTGTGCAGAGACTTTGGCAAAATAAAAGTAGAAGGCGAAAAAACTCGTTTGGGCTAAGCAGATGATAAGTGTTTACAAGACACTGTTTTCTATCCTTTTAGCTTTTTAAAATAAACCCCATACAAATGTGAATTTTCAACAGAAATGTAAAAAAGTACTATTCCAAAAAAGGTCAGAACTGAAAGCTCCAACCAAAACACTTTTCTTTACCCCAGCCAATTGACTATGAGTTAAAATCAAACAACCCAGCCATATCTAAATTACTTCTATCAATCTCCCAGACTTTTTCCTGAGTAACACTTATTTTGGCTGTTGTAGCTTCTTCCTCATTCTTTTTAAGTCTTCAGGCTGAAATCTCCACAGCAGACTAAAATAGTGAAACATGGATTTGCTGATAACTTCTGGAGAGAACCGAGGCTCACCTCTCCCCAGAACCCCTGCTTTCCCCCACTTTCTTTGCCTCTCCCATCAAGTTCCTGGCTCTTTATGGTTGACACCATCCAATTTGCTGATGATGCCTATTCTTTCTTCTTCACCATCATTATTTCATCTCTAGCTGCCAAACACAAAGAAAGAAAACTCTCCCCCACTCCTGCTTTTGCTCAGCAGGGAGCTCCATAAAGATTCCCTCATTAGTAAACACAGAGCTGCCAGCAATGCTCTTTAATAGCTCCCTTTTCCTGAGATGCTTGATGGCTACAAATGAAGACTGATCGTAGGCCAAAATCTCTGATAACAGCACCCTGGGATGTAATTACCTGAGCATCTAGATGTAAATAACTGCAATGACAAGCATGTCTATAGCCCACAAAACGCTGGCACTACTTGCATTTTGTTTCTATAGGAAGGAAAGGACACATCTGCTACAAGCTGTTCTGTTGGTGACATGTTCTTGTAAGGTTTCATCAAGGCATTCAGCAGCCTGGTGAAACTGTGTGCTGTAGGATGATGTCAACGGGTGAATTTTTGCACTTTAATTTCCATGGCAACATATTTTTTAAGGGTAAAGCTAAAGGATAGTGCCAGTCCATCAAAGTCTATGCAAGTCTATAGTATCATACAATAATGTCTAGTTGGGAGGGACCCATAAGGATCAAGTCCAGCTTCCCCCTCACACAACTACCTAAACCATATGATTAAGAATGACATCCTATAATCCTATATATCCTAAGCAATGTACTCTTTGGGATCTTCTGCAGACAAATTCCTTGTGGTGTTCAGCCAAAATGCTGATGCCTTGAACTTCAGAATAACTTAATGAGCAAAAGAGTTCCTACCTGCTACATACCCAACAGGCTTCACCTCAAGAGAAGAACTAAGGTTAATCTTTTGGGGAAGAGAACATTTTAGGTCAAGGGTACGAGCTGAAAGGCTGATGGAGGGATGCTGATGAAGGTAGACACAGTACTCCACCCCAATGCTTTCAAGAGAGGTATAAGTGGAGAAAAACCCAAGACTTCTTCATCCATAAGACAGGGCCAAACTGCTATGTAGGTATGCTATGGGGCTAAAAGTTTGACCTGCCTATTGATATCCTGATTAAAAGAACTATGTGAGTGTTAGAGCAAAGAAGCATCCAAAGCCAACAGGGCATCCAAAGGAACCTTCAAGGCTGATCAAAACGTCAGTGCCTGAACTCACAGGTGTTCATGTATGTGTGTGTGTGTCTTCTGATGATATATGGATGATTTTACCTCACTGCATCTGGAATGCACAGATTCAAAGTGAAAAATCAAGAATATCCAGGAATTAGAAAGAGAGAAACTTTGCAAGAAATTTTTCACAGCTCTCTTAAAGAAAGAATAATACAGAGATGAGCAAGAATATCGAGATGGAGTTGACTTGGATCCTACTGCAGATTTCCTCTACAGCTCTGGACAATGCTTTGGCCTCTTTTATTGCTGCCACTCTATGGTCTTCCTTGTTTATTTAGAGAATACATTCTATGTTGGAGATGTAGTTGAGATCAAAGGACCTTTGGTCTCAAATATATATTCAGGAAAGTAGGACCACTCATTTGAGAGCTTAGAGATGATGTCTTTCCAGGATTTAGGAAGAAAGAAACCAGAACACTATCTCTCAGGTTTTGATTAAGAGACCCCAAAAGAGCAAGCTAATGAAAATGAGGTCAAGCAGGCCAAGGCTCTTAACCAGCATTTTAATGAGAATGGGAAATTTTGCATGGAACAGGTTATCATAGTATTTCAAAGACAGAGAAGTTGAAAAAAACCAGAAGTGACTCAATCAAGACAAACAATGAAAGAAATCCAGAGTTTTCAAGCCTTTAGGGCAAAATTTCACACACTACCCTGCCTTTTTAAAGGCTGCTCCCACCTTACTTCCTCCTTAGGCACTGAACAACTCAGTAGGTCTTCAGGTCAAAGTGAGTAGTCCACTGCATGTTTTGTTACTGGTCTGAGTGGAAATCTTGGCTCTTTGCACGTAGCCTGGAAGGGAAAAAGGCTCCTTTTTGAAAATTGCATTTTGACGTGCTTGCAGATTGATTGTTGCTCTAAGGATGCTATCTTGCCATGACACATTCATGAAATAGCTCAAAGTTTTACTACCCAACTAATTTTCCAAACAGCAGTAAAAAAATCCCACTATTGCACATGTCACCTCAATGTATTCCTTTTTCTCAGCCTTGCACCTCATTAAATTTTGATTTGTGCCCAGAAGCAATCACAGGACATGAAATTGCTCCAGTGACTCTTAAAGAATATTAAGTAGTCCTTCAATGTTGACTTTGCTTTCTACAAACATTAGTTTCAGGGCTCTGGATGCTGGGCTTTGGATAATAAAACAATAATACTACCAAGTGAGATATGACTCTATGACTCATTCCATATCTTCATTACATTAGAAGCTTTTCCTTCAGCAAAAATATTTCCAGGTCGAGGGAACTTTTGAACAAAAGTTTTTTGTTTTGTTTTGTGGGGTTTTTTTTTGTTTGGTTTTGGTTTTGGTTTTGGTTTGGTTTGGTTGCCTTTGGAAGGTGATTTTGTTGGGAATAGATTAATTATTTAAGACTTTTAAAGGATAAAATATTCATGGTTAATGATACCTCATTTCTAAGTTACGTGATGAGATCACAGCCTTAGAGAGATGATTGTAAGTTGATGACAAGAACATTCCTCAAGTTTGTAGGAGAATCACTTATAAATCCTTGCTCAAAGAATTTTACCCTTTCAGGAAGACAGAATGCTTCCAGTGGAAGAGACTGAAAGCAGATCATGTGTTTTCTCAGAATGAGGAAAGGAGCTTAGAGAGAACCAGACCTAGCTTGGAGACTTTTCTATGGAGCTGTTGAGGTATAGATTCTTCTTCTAACAGGCCATAAAAAGCAATCATGTTGTCAATAAACTTAAAACTCTTTCTGTCAGGGATTGCAACTCTACTGGAAAGTGGTTTTGGGTCTATAACTATGGAAAAGCTTGCACACTGCAAAATTATGAAACCTTCTGACTGACTACTCCAGTCACCATGGTAACCAGGGAAGTCTCAGCATTTTATTCTCAGTTCCGTTTTCTTTCCATTAAAACACTCACACAGTTTTTGCTTCATCCCACTTCACAGCAAAGAAGTTATTTTTTTTTTTAAGTGTCAAATTTTTTTTGCAAGACTGAACCAGAAAGCCATTTCCTGCCTGATTCTAAAAATGCAAATCGTGAAGACAGCATCCCTGTCTCCTCAAAATAAAATAAAATTATGTATTTCATTCCAGTCAATAAACACCCATCTAAAACATTTCACTGACTTGTGGGCTGGGTATCACTGAGTGCAACAGATCACTTAAGCTCATCCTATCCAGGAGGCACAGCTTTTGGAAGCATTTGTCATGTATCAGCACTAGGTAGTACTGATACCCACTAGTGGGTAGGAAAAAATGAAATAAAATTGAAGTCTCTTGAGGTTTTCAAAACTCACCTGAATATGATTCTGGGCAACCTTCTCTTGGCCACTCTGCTTTAGCAGGGATGCTGGATGAGATGATCTCCAGAGGTCCCTTCCCATCCCCACCATGCTGGGATTCTGTGATTCTGTGAAGTCCCCAAGGACAAAATCAATATTTTGACATACATCAGCTGTAGTCATGGAAAACAACAGAGAGAGGAAGAGGGTACAGTCACAAGGAGATTTTAGCACCATACCTCCAAAGCATGGACAACGCTGTCATTTTGGCAGGTGATAACAGACATTTTGGCTTTCATAAATTAGGAGTGTTCCAATGAAGGAAAGAAGGTCCTTTCTTAGCTGGGGCAGATGAGCACATTTCCAGCGTATCAGTGACTCTTGCTGTTTTCTGGATGACTTCTAAATGTCCTTTAATTATATGAAGCATTCAGGAAGAGAAAGGTGATGAGATAGATGGGACAGTTTTCATCCAAAGGGTAAACTGAAAACAATACTTTAATATATGGAATTATAACAGAAATGGGATATAGTAGAGATTTATAAGATCATGGACTGTACTGAGAAGCTGGATAGGACACATGTTGCTTTCTCCTTACAGTGAGGAGACACCACCTCTGTGAATTTAACAAATACATTTGTAAACAAGTGAAACAGAATTATTTTTGCACAGAGAAGAATTCAGTGGTTGCTCTTGTTTGCATAGGATATTTGGGAATAAAATAAAATACAGTTCAAAAAAAGGAATTGGAAATGATCCTTCCAAACCTCTGAGCTTCTACCATCTCTGTAAAGAAACAAGTTAGACTCATTCTGACTAAATCTTCATTCTGACTAACTCTTCTTCTAGTTGGTCATCAGACCAGTTCTTCATATAATGCTCAGTCCAGGGATACACCAAGTTCTCAGGGTGTCTTTTCCATTAAGATCATTCTGAACAGGGTCATGGCCACAAGAGAGTTTACAGGTCCTTCAATCCAAGCAGAAAAAGATTAGTGTAAAATGTAACAACATTTATAGTATTTGAAACTTTTTTACCCTTATTTTAAATTTTATTATTTTCAGCTGCTTTAAATTAAATGCTCAAATCCTTCCGGTAGCTTTAGAACCTCCCCCCTCCCTTCCAAGCACACACAAATTAAAGAATGCTTCCCCTGTACTTAATTCATTAAAAAACAGGAATACAAACTAGAGGGTTTGGATTGCCTTTCTTTTTTATTTTTTCCCCCAAGCTGAGACATTCCTCATTTTATTATTTTCCCACATTTTTTAACTACTGCATAAAGGACTCCCATCTGCAGATGTATTTGAAAAACACATGTCACAAATTCTGGCTAGGACTCCAGCTTGTAAAATGTCCCCTGACCTTCTAGACAGAGCAGTACAGTATAGTTATTTCTATAGGTCTTTTTTTTTTTAATCATCTAGGGAAAGAAATTTAAATAAATAAAGAAAGAAAGAAAGAGAGAGAGAGAAAAAAAAAATTGGTGCAAAATGTATTTTGAAAACTATGCTGCAAGAAGAAGATCTGGAATTTTCTTCATAGAGGTCATTGGATGCTTTTCCTTCAAAATTAGCAGTATTCTTCTGATTTACATCATCTGTGTGTCCTTCCTGTAGTAACACTCCAAAAAGTGTGGAATTCAGTTATGTGGGTACGAGTGTTCTGTTTGGCTTGGCAATTCCCTTTTTAAAATGTACGTGTTGGACTATCTTCAGGGCTTTACAGAAGTGCTCAGAATGGATCAGGGTGCAAGGGGTGTAGGTGTCCTTTATGACCTTCCTCTACTCACGGCTGGCCTAGGTATCAAGCCAAGTTTGCAGTACAAGCCTAAAGGTTGTACCTGCCAAGAATCACACAACCTGTGCCACACACCCTGAGGAACAGAAGTAAGGGGATGCACTCATCGTCCTTCAGAGGTGGGAGATGGTCACGCTTCTCCAGGTCTCCACCAGTATTTTGCAGGATGGAGCAGAGTGAGGTGTGAAACTAGACTTCAGGATGGCACGGTGACCACAACCTTTACTGGCTTAATTCCACCACGACCAGAGATTTGTGTACCCTGTGCCAAGCTGGGCTCTAGTTAGTACTGGATTAAAACTTCTTATGCTACTGGTGAATCTCAAGATCTGCCAGCTGGCCACCAGTACACTGATTTTTCCAAATTTCAGACCCTCTGCCTAGGAACTTCATAACTGCCAGAGTTCAAGGGGACAATTATCCCTGGGTGTACATAATGTCTTACAACAGTGCATATCATTGCAAGTTAAGGAACTAAAACAGTAGATTTTGGGACGTGGTCCTACCTATACATGTCACTTTATACAGTAGCCAAGTGTACATAACATCCCTCAGCTGAAGAGTAGAGCCACAGTATTACTCTTATTTTAAAGAGAGAGCTGAGGCTCAGCAGTGGAATTCATCTGGCCAAGTGTAGGCATCATCCTAAAGTAGATGGCAAAAACAAGTCAGATGAACCATACTTGAAAAATGTGATTTGCCTCCATCAACAGTGGAAGCAGCCAAGTGAGGCTAGTGAAGCTGTAGACATCTGCATTGCAGGCCTATACAGCTGGGTGAGATGAATCCCACCCAAAGTCAGTTGGCAGAGTCACATGATGTGTCTGAGTAGAAACTGGGAAGAGGTATGTGGATTAGCCTGTCTTCCCCACTGCACAAGCAGAGAATAAATTATCTATGGAGAACACATTTTTGGGAAGCCCAGAAGGGAAAGCTTCCCATATAAAGGGGGTCAGCAGTGCCAAGATTTGATTCTGTGATTCTTAGGACTAGAAACACACCTGTGCCATGGAAGAAAACTTCATCTGCCTATGATTTCTGACTACGACTGACCTGAAACAGACCCCCAAACACTTTTTTTTTTTATCTCCCCTTAAGGCCTGTGTAGTTCTCCACCAGTTCCAGCATGCTGAAATACTGAGGTTCTCTTCTGGTATAAATTCTGATATAAATTGACCAGGGAGCAACAAAGGAAACTAGCAACTGCAAGATTTAATAACAAACTTGATATACAGTTGTTGAACTTTTTTTTGTGGGGGGTTGCATTGTTTTTTTAATTTTTATTATTTTTTTTCTTTAAAGTTGTCAGCATCTTACTTACTTGATAATAGATGCATTACCTGTTATAGATTCTTTTTTCTACTAATAAATACATTATCTAGAGGTCCACATTTCCATCACAAAAAGGTGGGTGCCTGTGCTATGCTGAAATTCTCTGTGCCATATGTAAATAAAGAGGAGCAGGACAGAATCCAAGCGATCAGGACTCTAAGGAGGAATATTCTGATTTCAGTTTGCATGCAAAATTTGTTGAATAATTAAACATTCATCAGGAGAGTAGAAACATGAATAATCTGTGTTAGTTTGTCTGGGTTTTTTTCTTACTCCTTTTCTTTTGACATGCACCCAAGAAGATTATTTGGAAGCGATTATGCCCAAATACTGTTTAATCTATGACATGCTTGTTATTATCCAAATGCTTCACTAATCCCACGTAATAAAGAGTTGAGCTGATATTTAATTTTTAATTGAATGCCAAAAAAAATAATTAAAAATACAGTCATTAAATTCTCATGCAGCAGGTTCAGTGGTTGCTTGTATCCAAAGTACCCTATAAACCTATAACACTCGATAACCAATTAAGGGAGAGGACATAATGCCACAGACTTTAACAAACAGTCTTGATCATGGTTGTGTGTCTAGCAGACCTTTTTTTTTTTTTTTTAAGTTAAAAAAGTGTTGCCATTTGGGGTCTGAAATTGAATCATCCTTCCTTACTTCTGCTTTTCACTGCCAAAACCAAAATAGATAACTCAAAAAATCATACTCTATTGCTGTTAATAGGAGTCTAACTGCTTCTATTCCAAATGTTCTCTGTTTTAGTGCTTATATTAAAAGGGAATAAATGCAATATGTTAAAGAACAGAGATACTTATTTATTTACAGATTACAGACACAGGGGCATCAGCATAAGAACTTGATGAAGAGCTTGATGCATCATAATTCATCTGTTTTCCTCCACAGATATGTCAGTTTCTGAAGTAATGGTGATGACTTCAACGAAACCACAAGGAAACTCCCCAGCCAAGATCAGAGCCCAATGTGCTGGGTGCTTTACAAATAAAACGTTCGAGACAACCCTTATGCCAAAGAGCAAAATGATTTGGTTGGACAGCACCCAATGGAAGAAGCAGAACTAAGGTCATATCTTCTTGCAGGAATGCAGACAGATTTGCGGTCCCAGAACTTCTTGGCCTAAAGACAGCCCCGAAACAACTACAGAATAGCTGTTTATGGCAGGACTATCAGATAGTTACACCTCTTTTACACAGACACAGCGTTTTTCAGAGCAAAGATGAGATCAAATATCCATTTTGGGATTTGCATCAACGGGTGACCAGAATTCTTTACCAAAAGTAGTGGAAACTTCTAGCTCTTCAGTTGATCCATTCCTGGTTTTCAGTGTTATACATTTGGGAACCACCACTTCAGGACAGAAGGAAGGATTTGTGTTTTGCCTTAGGGTGTAGCAGACAGCTTGCAAAGCAAGGTACCCCAAGGCAGACAGCTACATAGAATCATAGAATCCTAGAATTGTTCTGGTTGGAAGACACATTCACATGCATCAAATGCAGACATTAACCCAGCACTGCCAGGTCACCACTAAGCCATGTCCCTCAGCACCACATCTCCACAGCTTTGAAACCCCTCCAGGGATGGGGACTCCACCCCTGCCCTGGGCAGCTTGGACCAGGCCTTGACAACCCTCAAGGAGAAGAAATTGTTCCTCAGCTCCAACCTAAACCTCTGCTGGTGCAACCTGCAGCCATCTCTGCTTGTCTTACCGCTTGCCACATGGGACAACAGCTTGTTACATGGACATGTCTGCATGTGATTTAGAAGCACAAGTTCACACTATCATCAGTAGAAAGATGAGTGAACAGATTTTTTAAGGGGATTCAACGAGGCACAACAGTGTGAGATTCATTTTCATAAACTTAGAAATCTAGCAGTATTACAAACACCTCAGGCTTAGACACCAAACTAAAGTCTTGTTCTGTGAGCTTAATTTTGTTTTAAATATCACAGCTACTACTTAGATCTGGCATCACAGTATGCTGATAATTAGAAGATTAACATCACAAAAACTTCATGTCTCTCTGAACTAATGCATTTATTTTCTCTTTTGTTTAAGCCAAGAGATACACAAATTGAGTGGTGCAGGGAGTGGAAAAGGATAAAATAAGTAACAAGTGCAGAATAAGGGGAAAAAGGAGAACTCACAGAAGCAAAAATTTGCCCACAGAAAATAGTCAACCTGTGGAATTCACTGGGACAATATAGTTTATTGTTAAATTAAACCATAGGTTCCTGCTACAATATGATTCAGAGGACTATTGAGTTGACAGAGGACAGATGTCTGGAATTAAAAGACTGCGCTGGCTTTGGCTGGGATAGAGTTAATTTTCTTCATAGTAGCTAGTACAGGAGCATGTCTGGGATTTGTACTGAAAACAGTGTTGATAATACAGGGATGTTTCTGTTGTTATGTGTTATGCATTCACAAATTAAAAACAAACAGGCTTTGAAGGCCAAGTGAATCTCCATTCCTCGAGACACATCAGCTTTCCTCTGTCAAAGTGGGAACAGGAAAGTGCTTTTCTCCAAAACAGGCTATTCACTAAACTGCAAGATGCTGGTAAATTAGATTTTGAGTGTCATCCTCTAAAATAGCTGATACCAGCCATTTCAAAAGAGGGTAATAGACCAGAGGATTATTTCTCTGGCCCAACGTTATCCATTCCTATTCCTAAGCTACTAATCTTGAAGACATACGTAAACTTCATAATTAATAAACACAACTAAAGTCTCAGACTACAGCTAATTGGAGTGAATCACTCATGTTACTGGTTTGCTGGGATGCAGCTGAGATGGTTGGTACCCCAGCAGTTTTCTCACCAGGATAGTCAAGGCGTGTGCTGTGTGCTTAACAAACTAAACCATCTCACAGGCACTTTCCTTAAGCAATCTTTTTTTTTTTTTTTTCCCTCTAAAGATGAGCTGAACTGTGTAATTACTCATCAGCTTCCCCTGCCTCAAAGAAAACTTGGAGGCTGTTGCAGTAATGATAGCCCCAAATTAGTGGCTGAGAAGAAAGTAATTAGAATCATGCTGCTGAAAGCAATGAGGAACAGTTTGTGTGTTCAGGAGAGCATTTTGTAGGTACTGTTACAAATTAGGGCCTCTGTGATGTCTGAGGAAACAGTGAGTCAGGCTGTCGACTCTTGTGGAAGGCTCAATTTCAATATTGCCACCGTGGGTTTGTGTCACTGTTAGAGAGGCTCTGTGTCCTTGAAGCTGCATATTCCTCGACACCTGGTGTAACGCATCGCAGGGAGCTGGATGGAAGGGTGAAGGTGTTAAATCATAGAATCACAGAATCATTTTGATTGGAAAAGACCTTTAAGATCATCGAGTACAACAGTTCCCCCAGCACTGCCAGGGCACCACTGACCCATGTCCCTCAGCACCACAGCTCCACGGGGGGCTTGGAAACCCCTCCAGGGATCACAGGGACTCCACTGTTGCCCTGAGGAGTCTGGGCCAGGCCTGGACAATCCTCACAGGGAAGAAACTTTTCCTGATGTCCTGTGAAGTATCCTTCCTTTATTCCAACCTTTCTTGACATCTCTGCTTCCTAGCAAGTATATGCAGTGGTGCATCTTGGTTGTTCCCATGGAACAACATTCCCCCAAGTCCTGTTAACTGGAGTTTGCACTTTGGAAGACAATTTGAGACCAGGTGCTTAGGGGTAAAGCAAGCCAAATTGCTTCATGCAGAAGGAATATGTCCCTTAGAAAAGGGTGCTGAGGTCAGGAAACTGCTGGAGGCATCTGGATACCACTATTCTAAAGCCCTAATGAGTGGCCTGGAGCTGACATCTGACCTACAAGTCAGGCTTCAGGGGATGTACTGGATAAGGAAAGAGTTTCACTCTCCACCAGACCTCTAGAAAATGTCATTCATTCATCACTCAGAATCTCACGAAAGCTGCTTCCCCCATGAGGTGTTGGAACAAAGCCATCGAAACAGACACTGGGGCTTCTGCTACAGTGTGTTCATCTGATGGCAGTACTAGTCCCAGTTTTGCACTCTAACTTTGCTCTAGAGAGTTCCTAAGGAGACACAGATCAGCTCTTGCAAAGTGCTGGACAATTCCATGGGCAGCCTTGTCCAGGGCTTGACAACACTTTCAGGGAAGAAATTTTGTTAGTGTCAAAGTCCAACCTAAACCTTTACTGGTGCAATTTGAAGCCACTTTTGTCCTGTCACTTGACCCCTGGGAGAAGACATTGACCCCAACTGGCTCCACCTTCCTGTCAGGGAGCTGTTGAGAGCCAGAAGGTCTCCCCTGAGCCTCCTTTGCTCCAGGCTCAACAAGCACAGATCCCTCAGCTGCTCCTCACCACCCTTGTGTGCTAGGCCCTTCCTCAGCCTCATTACCCATTTCTGGACATGCTGAAGAATGGAAGGAGCTGCATTTCTCGGTGTTTTCCATAATCCTCAGTACTTTTTGCTTCTAATCTTCAAGAAAATAAAAAAAAAAAAGAAAGAAAGAAGAAAAAAGAAAAAAAAAAAGAAAAGATATGCAGGAATGCCAATGGTGAGAGGAACAGAGGTATATGTTCAAGTATTGGTTGAAGATTGTATCTCATTTTATTTGCAGCAAGGCTTATTTGCCTATATTTAAGCAACTCCCAAGCTTCTCAGATGACTCCACATATCACCATAGAGTTCACAATATTTTAAATGTCCTGAAAAGATGGACAGATGCATTTAAAATTAACAGAAGTAAGCATTTGTAGACATGGCCACAGAAAAATATGTTGTACTGTTAAGATTAGACGTCATTCTAGGAGAGGAATCTTGACTGTCTATGGTGGGATGCTATTCTTGACAGGTCTTCTTGTAGGCTGTTAGTATCGTCTCCAAGGCTATGTGTAATCTTTTGTTTATCAGGAGTATGAATACTTCTCCTTGTAGAGAGCCTGTCATACTGGCATGGCATGCCATGGAACCAGGCAAGTCTGTTGCCATGGGTACCTGCCCTTTCTCTTATCAGTCTCAAACAAAAGAAAAAAGTTGGTTTGCTTTGTTTTCCAGCACAGAATCAATTATCCAGGCCATCTCATCACTTTGGGATGCAGCCATCAGAGCTGGAGGACAGAGAAGGTGCTCACTTTGTGCTCTACTAACAGTGCCATTAATAAGCTAATGCCTTTAACATTTTTCAGATTTCTTGTATTATTTTTTCTTGTTATCTGATACGTGTTTCTCATACTGTCCTGATTTTGAACGTCATTTTTCCCCTCTAAGCTAATATCTTTAACTCTAAAGTCAAGTGGCAATGGATGAAGACTCTCAGGCAGACAAATCATCAAGATCATCAACTCTTCTCCAAGGGAATATTGTTGAGCTGACCTTCTACTTCCCGTGTTCACATTATACTGCTGGCTGGTTCACCCAGCCAAGGAAAGCTGCCAGCCAAAGCCATTTACTTGCTGTGTCAGTTGCCAAACTCTTGATCTGCCAGCTAGGAGCTCCTTTGCCAAGCTCCAGTTGTGATGAGTTCCCCAGCACTGATCCAAGCTGAAAATAGGTGCAGTTAGATCTATAGGCCCCTTTCTTTGTATTTATTTAGTGGAGTAGGAGAGCAAGAGAGAGGAAACAAAGCTGAGTTTTACGCAGACACTATTACAAGTCACAGGAGAATCTCAAAAGGACTGGAAGGAGAGTTTGACTCAGACAGAACAACCCAAGAATCCAGATGCTTATCCAGAGAAGACTTTGATCTATCTGCATGGAAAGTCTAGGTCAGGTTTTCATGCTCTTCCTTGAAATTTTTAGTGTATTTTTTCAGTCCTGCTGGAAAGCCATCCATCTCCGTGGACTTCTGTCTCTCAACAAAGATCATAAACAAGGAAAGCAATGAGTAACTAAAGTGTCTGAATGTTCATTGAAATACTGGGTGTCTTCTGAGGTTTCTTCTCTTTTTGTAGCTAATTAATCTTTAATTGTTACCAAGTTTGTTCACAGTGGGTTTCCCAGGCTGAATATATCAAGAAGAATAGTAACCATTCTAAAAACCTACTGCTATTATTGAAAAAGCAAAAAACATTAATTAATGAATAGAGCAGATGGGCAGAGGACAAAGAGCAAATGTCATTACTTAGACTTCGTTATGGAACAAAAAACTGTGATTGCTACAGAAAAGAACAAAGTTCTTTTTTTTTCCATACAATCAAAATTCATTTTCCTCTGTAAGGATAATGACAATTAATCAAATGGTATCAGCAATTATTTTAGAGGAATGAATTCAGCCCTGAAGGGGAAAAATGAGAGTGAGAGAGAGAAGGTGGAACAGCTCAGACAACTGTATCGAAAGGATTTGATAGACATCTGAAGAATGTGCCGCTCTTCACATCACACGAGCTGCTGCAAAATGCTCAGTTTATGCTCTTATTGAGGGAGGTTCTTCACAGATCTACTAACAGAGAGGCTTTCTCCAGAAGAAGTGGTTGATCAAAGAAACTGGACCTAATTTTGTTCAGAAAGTAGTATAAGAGCTAGAAACTGCATTTCCTTACTACCAAGAAAGTACCATTTCATGACACTGCTCCCAAATGCAACTAGAGCTACAGAGAAACGTGTGAATCTGTGCAAGGTTAGGCCATATACCATTGGTTGACTTTTGAGAATGACGATAAAAATCCTCTTTCATGGCATAAAGTAATGATAGGAAAGGTTACGCTAGAAATATTTATTCTTTATCACAGTCAAGCACTGTTTTCTCTCAGTGTTTAGACCTGAAGAGGAAACTCAGTAATAATAACTCTTCAAACTCTCACAGGTTTAAAAAAGTACTGTAATAAAAAGTAAAAAAAAAAAAAGGGGGTGTGTGTGGAAGAAAAATAACACTCAACCAGATGCTATTCAGATAGAAGGAGGGAAAGCTGAAAAAAAATTAACAAAATGTTTTGATTTAACTGGCACTAGTAGCAAAAACAAATGTCCATTAGATTGCATTTGTTTTCTTGGATATGTTTCTATACTATGAAGTCAAATTGTCATTAACTGCCAGTTGGCTGCCAAAGTTATTTCCAGAAGCTCAAGTTTCTCAGTGGCTCTACTGTAACATTAAAGTGAGAAGAGTTTGCCCAAAGAGCCTCATCAGAGGAAGAAGGGGTGGGCTGGATCTTAAATTGCTGCACTTATAAGGTCTTTAAGAGGAAAATTAGGTATGAGGAGGTGGTGGAATGTGTTGAAAAATTAGCCCAGGGAGAGCCTGTTGATGACATCCAGGACTGGGATTAACAATGGGGCCCTGTTGTAATTTGGAAATACTTCAGGCAGCCGTGAAACTAAGGAAGTCTATCCTGTGCAGATCCTCTGGTGCCTATAAAGGGTAAAATTATTCTTCCTTACTTAGGGGAGTTTATTAATAGGATTTCTCTCCTCGCTTTGGGAAGCTTTTCTGCAAAACCTCCAGAGAATCTGTGTCTTTGAGACTGCATCATTCAAATTCAGCTGACACTAAGTATTGTTTTTTAAAAAGGGTGTTGAGGGGAAGGATGTAGAATCGAGATGAAGAGATGCAAAGAGGTAAACAACCACAACCAGACAGCATAATATTCTTAGGAAGCCAGAAGAAGTTAAAATATTGTGCAACAGGTATCATTCTTCTTTTGTTTTGTGTCGGAATCACAGAACCACAGCATGGTGGGGGTTGGAAGGGACCTCTGAAGATCGTCTGGTGCTACTCTCCTGCTCCAGCAGGGTCATCCAGAGCAGGGGGCCCAGCAGTGCAGTGTCCAGCCAGGTTGGGAATCTCTCCAGAGAAGGAGAGATTATCTGTCTTAAACCAAGATTGCCTTGTGTGTTGGATAGGACAGGGCCACCTGATGTGCTCCCCACTGTCCCACCACAAGGAGCATGTGTCAATTGCCCAGGACATGACGCAGTATTTTTCAGGTTTTGGTTCCCTCCAAAAGCTCTGTGAATAATAGGACTTTGCAGTGAGAAGTCTGAGGCAAGGTGCCGAGGAAATCTGGCATTTCCCTGTTTGTAACAGTAGGGGCCTGATTCTCCTCCAAACCATGTAGTCATGAATGTGATGGCTGCGGCTCATTCCTATTTTAGGGAAGCCAATCTGCTTTTTCTGTCTTGGCTCCTGAAACCTCACTTTGCCACAAAGCACCTTGCAGAAGCAGGTTGAGGCATCATGAAGCCACTAACAGAGGGAGCAGTGGGGACAGGCAGATCACGAGGTGATTCTACCCTCAAGGGTGTTCCATCCCAACAAAGAAGGAGTCAGGCAAAGCTTCCTGTGTGGGTGAACAAATTGGTCCTAGCCAAAGCCAAACACAAGAACAAAGACTACAGAGACTGGAAGCAAGGATGGGTAACCTGGGAGGACTACAGAAACATTGTCTGAGCATTCAGGGATGTGGTTAAGAAAGCTAAAGCCCAAACAGAACTGAATCTGGACAGGGGTGCCAAAGGCAACAAAAAGGGCTTTCATAAGTACACAGGTGACAAAAGGAAGACAAGGAAAATTGTGGGTCCATTGCTCCATGAGAGGGGGGACATAGTTACACAGAACATACATGGAAAAGGCCGAGGTATTTAACACCTCAACTTTCTTTGCCTCAATCTTTACTAGCAGTCATGGCCCTCAGGAATCCCAGGTCCCAGAGACCATAGGGAAAGTCAGAAACATTGAGGAGCTACCTGTAGTGGAAGAGGATCAGGTCAAGGAAGATTTAAGCAAACTGGAAATATGTTTAAGTCCATGGACCTTGATGGGATGCATCCACGAGTGCTGAGGGAGCTGGGAGATGTCATTTCAAGGGTGCTTTAGATCATCTTTCATCAACCTCAGTGACTGGGAGAAGTGCCCAAAGACTGGAGGAAAGCAAACATCATTCCTATCTTCAAGAAGGGCAAGAAGGATGATCCCGGGAACTACAGGTCAGTCAGCCTCACCTTGATACCCAGGAAGGTGGTGGAGCAGCTAATTCTGAAAACATTAAGGACAAGAACATCATCAGGAGTAGTCAGAATGGCTTCACCAAGGAGAAGTCGTGTTTGATCAACTCAGAAATGTGTCCCTTTTAGGCTTCAATTTCCTCGATGCTAATTAGAAAAACAGGGACTGATGTTAGTTCCCAGTGCTGGTTAATAATCCTACAAGCAGTGTGAGGATGGGGACATAGGGGTGGTCCAAGGACTTGATGGAAGAACATTTATCATAGCAGCAAGATAGTATAGGGAGGATGATGTCACAGGGAACACTATAAACTAAGGGTGGAGAAGGAGAGACAGGGAAATACTAGAGTCCAGTGGAGGCTATGATTAAAGAGCTGGAACATCTCTCTTATGAGGACAGGCTGAGAGCCCTGGGGCTGTTCAGCTGCAGAAGAGCAGCCTGAGAGGGGAGCTGAGCAATGCTGAGCAA
>JANHGN010011305.1:0-13133 GCA_024605025.1 Megaceryle maxima
TAGCCAGACCTAGCATGGGTTTGTCCAATCCCTCAAAAGCCACCATATTCCTTGTTCCACAAGGAATTCCTCTACAAGGAAACAGTCCAGGAGGTATGTGGAGTGTGTGGAACAGAACTTCCTGACACAGCTGGTGAGTGAGCCCACCAAGGGAGGTAACTACCTAGTCTTGTTTACTAACAGAGGATTGGTGGATGATGTGGTGGTCGGAGGCCTTCTTGGCCTTAGAGACCATGAAATTTACAGTGTTCTCAATTCTTGGTGAAGGAAGGAAGAGGGTCAGCAAACCCACTACCATGGACTTCTGGAGGGCAGACTTTGGCCCATTCAGGGCATTGTCTGAGAGGGTCCCATGGAAGTCAGTCCTTCCGGGCAAAGAGATCCAGAAAGGCTGGACATTCTTGTAGCCCAGCTAGAACTTAGTCTGGCCACTGTTGTAGGAGATAATAAAAAGCATTTTTACAAATACATTAACAACAAAAAGAGAGCCCAGGTGAGTCTCCCTTATTGGATGTGAGGGGGAATATCGTCACGAAGGATGAGGAAAAGGCTGAGGTACTTAATGCCTTCTTTGCCTCAGTCTTTAACAGTCAGACCAGTAATTCTAATATTATTTCTAGTTGAGAAATTAAAAATACCACAAATCTGTGGTGAGGTTTTTTTGTTGCTTATCCATTTTTTATAAATGCACTTTGTATGCCAGTGCAATACAGAACTGTGCATTATTGCTAACATTATTCTGATCATGTATTATGATGGTACAAATAATTCCTGGAACCTGATGTTTATGGATAATAAAATTATTGGGAAATATAATTGATGAGTTTTTAATGTGTGCACAAGCTTTACTCCTTTCAATACTCTCTTTTATCCATATCAAGTCCTCTTTTGTTTGCTGTCTGAGTTTCCTTTCTGTGAGTTTGAAGGCTGCTAAGGATTACAATGATTTATATTACTGGTAACACATCTTAAGTCTCATCCTAAAAAATGAGTTCAAATTCATGCCTTTCAGGCTTTCAGAAAAGAAAGGACTGTACAGAGTTAATCTACTTTTTTGAATTCTCATTCTGATAAGGGTTTGAATATGTGTAGCTGATGATGTTGCACAGAGCATGATGAAATAATAGAAGCACAGGTGTTTCATGCATGTTCCTTAGGGGCTGAGTAGCCTGTTAAAATAATGGTATGCTCCAGGTTTCTCAGATTCTCATCATTAATTGACTAATACAGTTCAGACTTTCAGTTCTAGCTCTACAGTTACCTTCATCTCGTCATTTAAAAACTGTCATGTGCTTTCTGTGTTTAGAATACCATATAGCCTGAGGCCCACCTCCTGTACAGATATGACATATATTCATTATGGTTCAGGTGAGGTGCCACTGATTTACCTGAATATTCCAATTGTCATGTTTATATCACTGAGCTCTGATTTATCAGTAGTCATATAGTGATGTGTGAAACCTGCTAAATTCCTTGACCTTAGAAAATAGGTTTGTCACTGTATATAATGAAAGGAAAGTCCTTTCTTACACAGGTTTTTAGAACCTTCTAAGAGGTATAGAGTAATTCTGAGGAAAATCTGTATTCCTTCATTTTGTAACCACATTCCTTAGAAGGTTAGAAATAAAATAAAAGCTTCAGGTGAATGCACAAGCAGGCAAAGTTTAGTGAAAAAGTTCTCTCTAATATTTTTTCTTTGTTGTTCAGGAAAAAGATGAATGGCAGATGTCAGAAAACTAGCCTTATAGAAAACATTCCACCTAGTTTATGTATTTTACTTTAGTGAACAGACTCACTTAACCCATAATGCATCTCAGCATATTTTAATTGGATTACTACATGCATTTTCATTACCTCTTCACTAATAGCATCAGAAAGGCTATAACACTGCCAGAAGTCAACTTTGTAAATATCTCACAGTGTTCAGAATTAACACATCCTCACCTCATAAATGTTGTAACAGAATGCTTCACAATTAAACATGCACTTTATTGGAAGTTTTAATCTAACAGATTAATGCATTATAATGTCCATTTATTATACGATTAGCAAAAAACACTGCACAAAACCAAAAAATCCCCAACATCACATGAACTATACTACACTGTTTTTTCCTCTTTTGAAAATAAAAACACTCTTAATTAGCTAGGTTTCTCAGAAGCTTAATTGCTTTCTGCTTACATAAGTACCAGACCTTAATATAGACAAGAATTTTCATCATATAATTGTAACATGTATAGTAGATGACTGTAGTGTAGTGCATAAAATTATCTCTCCCATCCCAGATGTCAGTCTGAAGCTTGATAATTTTTCTCTTTTGTTATCAAGATTTCTGGAGGGTCCCTAGGACTCCATATGTTTCTTTATAACAGCCAACATAATGTCAAAGATCATAACAAATGACCTAAACTAACTCTACACAGAGCTTAACTGAGTATCCAAGTCATCTTATGGCAAAAATAAGTCCATATACATTGTCTCTGGAGGTTGGAGATATTACTTGTATATCTGCAGCTGGATTCTTTTACTCCATCTTAATTTTTTTTAGATTTTCTTTTAATAGGAAGCATGAGATAACACTCATTCTAAATAGCTAGCCTTTATGATCAGCAAAATAAACAAAGCCTACTCTCCCAGAAATTTTCTTGGGTACTTGGATTCACTGCTGTCCAGTGAGGTGTAAAGCTACCATGTTTTCTTTTGGATATTTTTGGTGTCAGTTGTGTGGAGCACATTATGGAGTCTCTGCTCAGTTGAGTGTTCTTTACTCTAGTGGGCCTATAAAGTTAATGAAAGAAGAAAATATCTTAACATTTCTTATTCTCTGCCAATTATATAAAATTGATAGAAATTTTCATTCCTCTAAGAAATACACTTAAAATTAAAGAGTTCTTAAGAAAAAAACCCCATAGATACAACATTAACATATACTGCATTATAGCCATACCTCCATGTCACATAATCACAGAATCACAGAATTGCTGAGGATAGAAAAGACCTCTGAGATCAAGTCCAGCCTATGACCTAACAACACAACATCAGCTAAGTCATGCCACTAAGTGCAGCATCCAATCTTTTCTTAAACACCTCCAGGGATTGTGACTCCACCACCTCCCTGGGCAATCCATTCCTGTGTTCTATCACCCTTTCTGTGAGGAAGTGCTTCCTAAGGTCCAACCTAAACCTCCCCTGGCACAGCTTCAGGCCATGCCCTCTTGTCCTGTCACTAGTTGCCTAGGAGAAGAGCCCGGCCCCCACCTGGCTACAAGTTCCCTTCAGGTAGTTGTAGAGAGTGATGAGGTCCCCCCTGAGTCTTCTCTTCTCCAGGCTGAACAGCCCCAGCTCCCTCAGCTTCTCCTCATAAGACTTTCCTTCCAGTCCCTTCACCAGCCTTGTTGCTCTTCTCTGGACCCTCTCCAGCACCTCAATATCCTTCTTGAAGTGAGGGGCCCAGAAGAATGTCCTGCTGGTAATGAAGAAGTTAACGTACAGTATCTTCTTATCAGTGCAGGGTGAAAGCAGTAATAGGCAGTCTTAACAATGAAGGTTCATAATGTATTTAATTTTTTAATTGAGGCTGTAGAGAGCTACTGAAGGAATATGAAATGATTCTATCTCTATTGCTTATTCAGATCTGGTACAAAATAGCAGTTGGCTCCAGCTCTCATAATTGAAATACCCACAGACAGGAAGATAAATTAATCCTTTTTTCTTCTTTCTTTTTCTCTCTTTAACCCTGGTGAATGCCAAGGGATGTTTCTGTTCCACTGCAAAATCTTCAAAACTTGAAATTATTTCCATATGAAGTTTTTTGCATTTTATTTTATGTCTTCATATTGTTCAAGTGAAAAAAGAGCCACAGTTTGTGAGCAGAGAATAGTTTTAAGTGCATGGCAGACAACAGAATTAATCTCAAATATTTTTCTGACATTTTCCTATAAACAATGTCAACTTCCAATCTATCACCATTGCATGTTTTGTTACAAAGTCCTATAGTATCCTACTCCTGGCTTTGCATGTTTCTTTTAGATTTTTTGTTTGTTTGTTTTGTTTTGTTTTGTTATTGTTTTTGTCCTGTTGGTTAAAATTTTAATGACTCCTGTGTATGCTCAGACACTAAAAAATACACAAAGAGTTTACAATTAAGCTTTTTAAAAACCAATACATTATTTCAATTCCTTTATGTATAAATATATGATGGAATTTTTATTATTACTTTTTAGGGTTAGGAAAGAAGAAAGGAATAAGCAAAAGATGAGGGGGCTTATGTCCTCTGTCTCATTTATAAAATAAAATACAGGTTTAATTTAAATGAAATACTGTGAAATGAGTAAATAATGAAATTATAAATATTGATCACTAAAGAATTAGCTACATTGATCTGTGAACTGTCAGTGACAGTCATCTGGGTGATTTTTCTAAAACATATGAAGAAAATCTTCTATCAAGTCTAAGTTTTCATAACCCAGTAACAGAAAGCTTACATTTGCTGAGATATATATAATAGATAAACATAATGTGTTGTTTATGTCAATCCTTATCAGTGTCTAATAGGAAACAAAACAGTTGCTAGAGGTTTGTTTGTTACCTTTCAAGCCTTATATGAAGGAATGTTCTGGAATGACACAGAGAAAAAGGTGAACCTCAGCACATGGGGAGCATAACTTTAGAGCTCACTTCAGAGCTCACTTCAGAAAGTGCGAATCTCAGGACAGGAAAAATACAGGCCTGAAGGAACAAACAGCAAATTACAGGTAAGGTTCAGTCTTAATGAAAAGCAATTTATTAAAAAAAAAAGTTATTTATGTAATTCTATCCCATATAATGCTGACTGTATGGATATATGTGTGTGTGGTGGGAGTGTGTGTACATGTTGTATAATTGCCCTGAGGTTTAGGTGGTGATATTTTGAAAAATTAATAAAAATGAGAATTATTATCATAACATTATCAGATTTCTAGGGACTGATTTCTCAATATGATCTCTTTACTTGCTCTACATGCAGATATCCAGCTTTTTTGTTTGTTTCTTTCTTTCTTTTTTCTTGACCTTGATAAAGCAACTAAAGTTAGTTTGGTTGGTTGGTTGGTTGTTTTTCCCCCTTACTCTATTCTATTAACATGAAAGAACTGTGTTTAAAATACTTCATTCTGTAGCAAACATTCTAGCAGAAAAAAAAATGTAAGAAACCATTCTTAATTTGACATTATCTGAATAGTGAAGAACATTGGGTTTGTTCCAGTGTTTAATTCAGACATCAAGAATTTGATATTTCTTTGTTTACGGTGATCATATAATCTGCAAATTTTTAGATCTTGCACCTTATAATCTTCTACTTTCACAGTTACTTCCTTACTGAGAAGGCTGATGGACCAATTATTCTTCCATTAGAAAATGGAGGAATAGTCAAAATGGATCAAAGTAAAACTTGATCACACATGTACCTGTCTTCTGATAGAAGATGTTACTGATTTTTTAATAGGAAGAAAGACAGACACATAACAAATTGTGGAATTATTCTGTTGCCACAAAAGTTTTTGGGTTTTTTTTATTACCTTTAATGTTTCAGGTTGACCTATGCTTTGTGCATGATTGATTAAATGTAATATTGTCCTGGTTTGGGTGAGAACAGAGCTGGTTCTGTTCAGTGATTTTACTTTTCAGTTCAGTTCTTCTTACTAACTGCACTTTCTGAAGTTAGCAGCCTGTCAAAGTCCCTCTGGATGGCATCCTTTCCCTCCAGTGTGTCAGCCACCCTACACAGCTTGGTGTCATCAACAAACTTGCTGAGGGTACACTCAATGCCACTGTCCATGTCGCTGACAAAGATGTTAAACAAGATTGGTCCCAGTACTGATCCTTGAGGGACTCCATGAATCCCGCAATGATAACCTAGTGGTGGGTATGATGTAAATGGTATGGAATAAGGGGGAAATGTCCTGGTTTGAGTGAGAACAGAACTAATTCTACTCAGTGATTTTACTTTTCAGATCAGTTCTTCTAACTAACTGAACTTTCTGAACTTAGCAGCCTAACAGAACAGACAGTATCTGCTGCTAGCAATGATAACACCCCATGTTTAGAGTTACTACCAAGGATTGGTATGCAGACCAAGGCCACTGCTGGATCTTGTGTACCACATTAGGGGGTGCAGGAAAGTGAAAGGCTGCACCTGCATGGAGGAGTGGACAGGACAGGTGACCCCAAACTGACTAACCAGGTATTCCATCCTATATGCGTCATATTTGGCATGAATCTGAGGGATCTGGAGAGTCTCTCTGGGGGCTTCCAGGCTGTTCTCCCCTCTTGGACCACTTTGCAAGCTTTGCTTGGTTTGCCTCAGGTCCTCTTTCAGTTCCTTCCTCAGAGCATCCAAGGAGTACTCTGTCCATTCTGCCTTTGATCCCCATTGGTGTGTTCCTGAATCCAGTACCAGAATCCAGCTCCTGAACACAGCTCCCATCTGCTGTGATGCCCAGTCTGGGACTCCCCCAGTGCCTGCTCCACAGAATCAGTGGTGATGGTGATGTGACTACCATTAGGGGGGGTGGTTTTGATACTGGTTTTGTATATATTTGTACATATTCTATTTTTTAATTATTATTTTCATTTTATCAAAGCCGTTTTAGTTTCCTTTTCTAATCTCTAAGTCTCTCTCCCTTGTTCCCTTTCTTTTCCTTTTGGGAAGGGAGGGTGGTTAACAGAGAGTGTCTGTTATTGGTCTAAGTGGCCACCCTGACCCTAAACCATGACCAATATTTTCATTCATTTCTTTTGTTTGCGCAAATTTACTTTTTTATTTAAACAAACAAACAAACAAAACAAAAATGAAACAACCAAACATAAAATCACAACATGAAAACAAACCAGCAATTAAATTAGATTGTAATTTCTGGAGTAAAAAGGAACATTCAGCCTTCCCTTGAACTCTATCCTCCTGAACACTGCTTTATTCTCGTGTATAGTAATTCTTCCAGCTTCTCAAATGAAAAAAAAAAATTGTAGAGGAACAATTACTTTTTATACTTCAAAATATAATCTACATATGCTTCTAAAGAACAGTATTTGACAGAAAATAAAATCACAGCTAACATGCTATTAGTCTAAATAGATACATTTTATTGGTTCCTGATTATGTCAAAAAGTATATTCTCATATGAGAACTGTTAATCATAAAACAACAAACATAATCATTACAAGTCGGTACAAAATGGTTGTGAGTGTATGCATAAATTTTTGACATCTCTGTAGTCCATAGTCTTATTTGAAGGAGTGGACAAAGAGAAACTGCATTATAAAGAAATAAAGGAGGGACACAATTGCCCAGAAATGATAGAAGACAGACAAGAGGCTTTTATATCATCATTACATATTTTTCCAGTTTATGCTGCGAATTAACTGCATTAGGATCCTTGAGGTATTTTAACAAATTATATGAAGATTGGTTTGCACAAAGAAGTGACATGATTTCCCCATTGCAAAGCTGAACACCTTAATGTACATAACTCTTTCTTATCCTGCTTACTTCCATTGCTGATATTGGACCAAGATTAGAAGTGTTCTTTTCTTTCTATAAATTCATTTCACAAAACAGAAGGTGCTAAAATTTTCCATGTAGGTATTGTTTTTATTTTTTCAACTGACATTAAAAAATATATGGTACATTTGCCAAATAAATACAAATAATTATCTTAGGACATCACTTATAATGCATCATTTAACTTCAGTTTTTATTTCTTTCTGTGCCTGATCTTTGCTCCTTCCTGCTTCCCTCATCCCCTGCACATTTCCTCATCATACTTACATCATTGCATACTTCAATCAGATCAACATCCTTGACCTCCAGGTTGGCATCCCTGTGGGCTGCAAAATCTATGCTGACCATCTCTGAAGTGATTTCTGCAGTTTATTGATAGCCCATCAATTTGTTGACAGGACTTCACAGTGTCCATTGTTTGTCAGATTTGTATCTGCATAATTTGGTTATTGCCTTCCTTTTTTCCATATCATACCATTTTTCCATTCTCCTCAATCAGATGATCTTACTGACATCATTTCCACACTCCACACACCGTTATGAATTGATGTATCTGACCAGGTTTGTTTCTTTGTATTTTTTCCATTACCAGGTTTTTGCCTCTTTATCTTTTGCTTCCATTTTTTCTTTCTGATCCCATTTTGCAAAGGTCCTAGATCAGACAACCTGAAGGGAGGATATGTTCTTTCCTTACACATACTCTTACAAAAAAGCCCTTTAAAATAATATTTTTTATTACTTTACACATATGTCCTGTGTCACTTTTTATGTAATATAGCTTCACTGAGAGATTTGTCTGGTAAAGACATTTCATAGACTACCTCAAAACTATATGTATTGTATGACCACAAGGAAAACTTTTTGGTAGTTAACATCAACCTGATGCCCCTAGTACAGCTTCCACTGGGCTTCAGGTTCTGGGAAAATGTCTGAAAGTTGGTTTTTTTGCACATTAAATGCAATTTCCCTAATATTTCCAAGGCTTCCTCATTATTTTTCTTATATTTATTTCAGATGACCAGAATAATTAATAAATGCTACTGAACCTGCCATGCAAGCCTCCAAGGTAAGTTATCAAGTACATTGAAAACTCCAAGGCGATATTCACTGGAGTTTGATTCGAGCTAGAAGTCTAAGCAGCTCAGGAATTAGAATTGACTGATCTTCTTTCCAGGTATCTGAGTCCTCAACTAACATTTATGCAATCCCTATGTTTTTACAAAAAGGAGGTCCATGACCCTAAGCATTATCTCTTTTATTTTAAACACCAATAGCACATCAATACTATGAATTATTCAGGATATACTGAATTTAAACTGTGTGACTTAGGTCAGACTCCAAGATCATGTTTAAAATTCAGACAGAAGCAGTGCTTGAGGGGATTGTAAGAGAAAAGGATAACCTCTGGATTAATGAATGTATTACTAAGGATTTTATCATAATCGGGTTTTTTTGTACATTTTGATCACAGGAATATGATAAGTATTGAAGTTAAAGAGGCTCAGATCCAAGCCTTCTCATACCATCAGAAAAATTCAGAGGTTAAGTCTTCTGTGGTCCATCTGTATGCTATTCAGACAGATGCTCAGTCATCCTGTCTTCTTTTGAATTTAACATAATTAACAGTGACATTTGGATCGATATGCTTTAAGCTTTCTCAGTCCCTCAAAGCTTCTAGTTAGAAGGATATTTGGAGATTCATAATTAGGAAGCAAAATGGCTTGAGAACTGTATCTGTTAAAGTTACATTTTAATTACAATTTTAAACAGCCACCATCAAGCTCAGTAGTCTTAATACCACTTAAGAATCATAGCAAATCTGGCAGCTAGTTAGACTAATTTATAGTAACTTTGTCCATACCCGATTTTATTTTTTTTTAAATCTCTCTTTAAAAAAAAGTGTTAATTGACCTGGATTTTCAAAATGTAATAGGAGGGCATACTTGGATGATAAACTTATTAAAATATTCTTGAATAGTATATTTCCTTCACACCAACATTAAAAATATTACCTGTCATTCAAATAAACTTTCAATCACAAACTTGAAAAACAAATAAAACAGAAATGATAATGTGCATTCAATGCCAATTTATATTTAGATAGCTATCTAATAAATCATCATCTCCTCTGCAACAGTGTCTTCTGAAT
Organism: Megaceryle maxima; assembly: GCA_024605025.1. Taxonomy (NCBI): domain Eukaryota; kingdom Metazoa; phylum Chordata; class Aves; order Coraciiformes; family Cerylidae; genus Megaceryle; species Megaceryle maxima. The sequence continues at coordinate 9,687 of JANHGN010011305.1, forward strand.
TCTGGTAGACCTTTTGTTGCCATGATTACTGTGTCTCTGTTATTGTATAAATATCTTTTACATTCCAATGTATTTTCTATTCACAATTTGAACAAAATCTGATGGATAGGTACACTACAGAAACTCTGTGACTAGTCTCCCTAACAAAGAAGGAAGAAGACTGTGTCCAAACTAAAGCACCAGGAGCTGCTTCTGCAATATATTGTGAACCAGTAAGAATGAGGGAATAGAGTACACTGTCAGTAAGTTTGCTGATAACACAAAACTGGGAGGAGTGTCTGACACACCGGAAGGTTGTGCTGCCATAAAGAAAGACCTGGACAGGCTGGAGAGATGGGTGGGGAGAAATTCAATGAAATATAACAAGAGTAAGTGTAGAGTCTTGCATCTGGGAAAGAACAGCCACAGGTACCAGTATAGGCTGGGGACTGACCTGTTGGAAAGCAGTGTAGGGGAAAGGGACCTGGGGGTCCTGGTGGACAGCAAGGTGACCATGAGCCAGCGATGTGCCCTTGTGGCCAAGAAGACCAATGGCATCCTGGTGTATATTAAAAGAGGTCTGTTTAGTTGGTGGAGAGAGGTCCTCTTCCCCCTCTACTCTGCCCTGGTGAGGGCACATCTGGAATATTGTGTCCAGTTCTGGGCCTCTCACTTCAAGAAGGACAGGGGACTGCTTGAGAGAGTCCAGCACAGAGCCACAAAGATGATTAAGGGAGTGAAACATCTCCCTTATGAGGAAAGGCTGAGGGAGCTGAGTCTCTTTATCTTATAGGAGACTGAGAGGTGACCTCATTAATGTTTATAAATATGTAAAAGGTGTCAGGGGGATGAAGCCAGACTCTTCTAAGTGATGTCCAATGATAGGACAAGGGGCAACAGGTGCGAGCTGGGACCTAGGAGGTTCCATGTGGATGTAAGGAGAAACTTTTTCACAGTGAGAGTGAAAGAACACTGGAACAGGCTGCCGAGGGAGGTTGCAGAGTCTCCTTCTCTGGAGATATTCAAAACCTGCCTGGATGCATTCCTGTGTGACCTAATCTCGGCGATCCTGCTCTGGCAGGGGGGTTTGACTAGATGATTTTTGAGTTTCCTTCCAACCCCTAACATTCTGTGAAGAATGCACAACAGTAATTTCTTTCCTTCATATAAGGAGAGGACATGAAAAAAATATTCTAACTCAGGCTTTGAGAAGAAAAGGAAAATAAATGTAAATCCCCACTGTGAAGAAATGGAACTCAGTAAGAATACTTGATATGGTCAAGATTATATTAAGACACTTCAGAAAGGAACTTTACAGAACAAGTTCCTTTGAAGTAACTTAGGGTGGAGTGGTGAGTTATCCAGATTATATGTGTTATTAAGATGTGCAAGTCTTTAAAGTACAGATGAGGGAGAGGTGTTTTGTGAGGATCAAAAAAACAGAACCTTGCCTCCTATTAATCCAAAATAAGAATATCATCAGAAAATATATTTCCCCTTCAGACACAGATCACTATGTTTAAAAGAAAGATTATCATTTTGTCAGGAAAAGATGCATTCTGTGCATCAAAATATTTTGTCATGAAGCAGAATTCTTGCTTTCCTGTCGTCCAGTATTTTTTCCTTGTATTGTATTTCAATAATGTTGCAGTTTGAGTTAAAACAGAGCTAATTCTATTCAGTGATTTTACTTTTCAGCTCAATGTCTTCTAACTGCACTTTCTGAAGTTAATGGCAGATTTTCACAGTGTCTGCTTTTAGTAGTGATAATGCTTGATGCTTACAGTTGTGACCAAGGATTGGTGTGCAGACCAAGGTCACTGCTAAATCTTGTGTACCACATTGGGTGTGCAGAAAGTAAAAGGCTGCACCTGTTGGGATGAGTAGCCCAGACAGGTGATCCTAAACTGACCAACGAGCTACTCCATCCCATATATGTCATATTCAGTATAAAACTGAGGGATCATGAGGATCAAGTTCTCTTGAAGCTTACTTCACTAAGGGAAATCCTGCCTGACAAACCTAGTGGCTTCTTACGACAGAGTGCATCAGTGGACAAGGGATGACCTATGGATGTGATCTATCTGGACTTCTGCAAGGCCTTTGACATGGTCTCCCACAACATCCTACTCACCAAGTTGGAGAGATATGGATTTGATGGGTGGACTGTTCAGTGGATAAGGAATTGGCTGGATGGCCGCATCCAGAGAGTACTGGTCAATGGCTCAAAGTCCAGATGGACTGTGACAAGTGGTGTCCCTCAGGGATCTGTACTGGGACCTGTGTTGTTTAACATTTTTATTAATGACATAGACAGGGGGATCGAGTACACCATCAGAAAGTTTGCGGATGACACCAAGCTGAGTGGTGCTGTTGATACACCAGAGGGATGGGATGTCATCCAGAGGCACCTGGACAAGCTGGAAAGGTGGGCTCCAGGTGAACCTCATGAGCTTCAACAAGAGCAAGTGCAGGGTCATGCACCTGGGCCAGAACAAACCCCACTACCAATACAGTCTGGGGAGGAGGTGATAGAGAGCAGCCCTGCAGAAAAGGACTTGGGGGTGCTGGTAGATGAGAGGCTGGACATGAGCAGACAGTGTGTGCTTGCAGCCCCAAAGGCAAATCACATCCTGGGCTGCATCAAAAGAAGTGTGGCCAGCAGATCAAGAAAGGTGATTCTTCCCCTCTACTCTGCTCTGGTCAGACCTCACCTGGAATACTGCATCCAGTTCTGGAGCCCTCAGCACAGGAAGGACATGAACCTGATGGAGCAGGTCCAGAGGAGGCCCACAAAGATGATCAGGGGGCTGGAGCACTTCTCCTGTGAGGACAGGCTGAGTAGCTGGGATTGTTCAGCCTGGAGAAGAGAAGTCTCCAGGGAGAATTAATAGACACCTTCCAGTACCTGAAGGGAGCTTACAAAAAGACTGGAGAGGACCTGTTGACAAAGGCCTGTAGTGAAAGGATGAGAGGTAATGGTTTTAAATTAGAAAGGAGTGGATTTAGATTAGAAATATGGAGGAAGTTCTTTACCATGAGAGTGGTATAACACTGGAACAGGTTGTCCGGGGAGGTGGTTGAGGCCCCATGCCTGGAGACATTCAAGGTGGTGGCTTGACAAAGCTCTGAGCAACCTGCTTTAGTTGAGGATGTCCCTGGTCTCAGCAGGGGGGTTGGACTAGCTGACCTCTAGAGGTCCCTTCCAACCCAGGCATTTCTATGTTTCTATGTTTCTTCAATGGCCAGTGTCTGAGGAGGACTCTGCCTTCTGTCCCAATGTGTGTGTTCCTGAATCCAGTATCAGAATCCATCTCCTGAATCCAGTTCCCATCTGCCACTGAATCCAGTCTGGGACTTCCTCACTGCTTGCTCCAGAGCATCAGTGGTGGTAGTGATGTCAGGGGTGGGGATTTGGGTTTGATATTTGTTTTGTATGTATTTGTATATATATTACATTTTATTATT
>JANHGN010011305.1:35678-48618 GCA_024605025.1 Megaceryle maxima
TATATAATTTTCAAATTTTTAATATAATTTTTTTAAAAATTATTTTAAAACATTTTTGACTACTTAGTTCTTAAACAGCTTGACCACACTAAGAATGATTCTAAAGATGGTGTAAAGTTTTTGTGGGTATTTATTTTTTTTATATTGTCAGTAGTTTGTGCTTTTTGTTTATATATATAGTTTCATAATGGAGTCATAATAATCACTTCACAGACAGCAAAAAAAAAAAAAAAAAAGAAGACCAGTCAAAGTACAAGCACTACACGGTGTAAGAGTTGATGTCTGCCACCATTTCTTCCACAGATTTCTCTGATTTGAGGATGTTCCATTACTCCTTTGCAGTAGATTTTAATTTCTGAAGTAGTTCAGGTAGCACAAGCTTTTTGCTTCCTCCTGCTCCTTTTTTAGACTTAAAATCTTATAATTTCCTGGCAAATGGAGCATTAGTAGGTTCTTCCATTTTTCTGTACAGTTTGATTTCTTTCAGAAAATAGAGGACAGCTGCCTAAGCAGAAAGTGCCAAAGAGTCCCTACAACATCCAGGAGGTGGCTGTTGTTGCCAATGAAAACTGATGGAAAACTGGGAAGCAGCACCTGCCACCACCACTCTGCTTCCTTCTGTTTTCCCCTTTCCTTTCATCCTCCACTTCATCTGCTAGTGATAGCAGCAGCAACCTCTCATGCAGTATAATAGCACAGGGGTACATTTTATCAAGCTGGAGATTCAAAAATTCTTTATAGACCCAAAAGCTGATGAGTTAATAACTCTCAAAAGTACTTGTTCTCTAAACCCTGTGAATATCTGTGTAATCTGTGTTATAGGTTATTATCACAAAGCGAAGATGTGAAATAGATTTATGAAAAAGTAGACTCCAAATAATCTGGACACATATCCACTACTGACAACAAATTAATTTTGTCAGAAATAAAGGAACTCCTTGGTAATGCTTAATAGAAGAGAAACATGAGAGATTAAGCAATTGTCCAAAAAAGGGCAGAGAATTTAATTACAGATATTGGTCAGCATGTGTTTTAATAGGGTAAAAATAAAAAATGAAAAAGCAAGTATATAGTGTACAGTTAGGAGGCCATTACATCTGATGGCTTGTAATGTCCTTGTTTTATTTTGTTTTGGGATTCTGGCTCCTTTTTTTATTTATTTTGTTTGGTCGGTTATTTTGTCTGGGTTTTTTTGGTTTGTTGTTGTTGTTGATGTTGTTTAGAAAAAAAACCTAACATTTCAGGCCAACTACAGTTCTCCTCAGAAGCTTTTTGTCATTAATTTCTTATAATGATAATCTGTAGGTGGATGAATGCACTTAGAATTTAAGAAAGTCTGTGTTCTTGCAAAATTAAGATTTCAGCCTTAGTGTGGCTACCAAACTAACTCCTAAAGATAGATATATAATAGTACAGTGTTCTTTTTTCTTCATTTGTATATTCTTTAACTATCTTAATTTCAGAATTCATTCCACTTTGGTATTAGGATTGCTATAATGAGTCTGGTTCTTGAATTACTAAAATACTTTGACATGATAAATGCATATATGATTTTTACTCTTCAATTTGGTCTTAATTTTCACATAGGCATGTGAAATATAAAAGTAGACAAGATGTAGTAAAAAGAAAATATTACTTTTCCCAAAGTTAGTTACTATTACAAAATACATATTTATTCACATAGAATAGTATGTTTGTCACTGGTGTACATTCACAACACAATAATTTCAAAAGAGAATAGTAAACTAAAATACAATAGAGTATGTATGAGTAATTTAGAAAACTTTTGGCTGGATAAAAATCTAGCATTTCCAGAAGCTGGAAGCAAAAAGACAAATGCAATCAGAGAAATTCAAGAAGTAAAAAACTTCTTTTATTCTGTAACAAGCATGTAATTAGCATCCATAAATGTGTCTTATGTTTAACATGAATAGTCTGTATCCATCTTAATTTCAAAGATACTTTCTTTAATCAACCACTAAAAAAATATCAAACTGGGTTTGTAACAGCAACATTGATTTATACATTAAAGAAATATAATAAAATACAGAATACCTTTTTTGCCTTAAAAAATCCTTTTAAAACATGCTTAATTCTAATTTACTTTATAAATTTTCCTGTGAAAGTGTGCTTCCAAATAAGTTCTCACCTGCCTTTTCAGAAACCTCTAAGGATACATCATTGAAGTGTATAAAGCATTTGGAAAAAGAGATAAATGTAAAGGAAAGGGACAGACAGATAAAGGAAGCATTTTAGTATATATTTGTGGAACTTTGTGAACTGTCATCTCCGATAACAGTAAAAGTTCTGCAGCTTGGCAACACAATTTCTGAAAAAAATGAGAGTTGACAATGGAAAGTAAAAGATAATCTGTTAAATTTGGTGTCCATGAATCAATGAATGAAAACTATTTCATATTTGGCTTTTCTATTTACCAAAGCCACATTCAATTGAAACAATTCTGTTGAAAAAGAAGAAAGGGCAAAGCATGTAACATACTAGAACAATTTACTAAGTTTCTGTTAAGGTTGATAGCCATTTAAAATTCAGAATTATGTGTAGATTTTATTTATCGTTTTGTTTTGGTTTGGTTTCATGTAAATGTTTATTACAAAAAGTTCCAATGTAACTTTTGAAGTGCTCATGTTTTAGACCTTGTAGATGTTTGGAAATCTACTGAACATTTTGAATGGGATACTGTTAAAGCAATTTCAGCTTTACAGTTCTTCTTTTATTTATGAAATCAGAGTTAAGTGTGTTGCAGGGCAACAGAGAAAACTATCAAAGATATACTCTATGTTGAAAAAAACAGGTGCTTGCCTGCCTTTATAAGTACTGGGAAGACATTGTCCTTTGTACTTCATCCCCTCTCTGTTTAGAAGGCCTTCACTGGTTTATGATAGATAAAGAAAGCCCCTCACTCTAAGGGGTTTAGAAATATCGCTGTTAGTGGGATAGCTGTAAGAGACGTGATAAACAGAAATGTTCTGCATGAGCCTTAATACTACTTATGTTGAAAATACTTTGAATGAGAATTATAACGCAGTTAAAGTAAACCTGGCTATAAATATCTGATTGTGACCAAAAAAACCCACAAACTCGATAACTTATGAGATCATGATTATTACATGCTTTTAATACTTTCTAGTCAGCCTGACAATTAACAGTAATGCATAGATTATAATCACATTCTTGATCTGGGATTATTTACTAAAGGAAACCTTCAAAGTGCAGGATCAGGCCATCCCATGTGCAGTCAGATGAGCAAGTGGCAAAGATCATCGGCCCATTGCTTTGTCTGCAACTCAGGACAAAAAGGAGAGTTTATGGCCTTTGGAAGAAGGGGCAGGCCACTCATAAGGACTACAAAGATGTTGTGAGGCTATGCAGGAAGTAGAAAGTCCAAAGCCTGACTAGAAATTAATATGGCTTCTTCTGTAAAAGACAACAAGAAATCTTTCTATATATGCATTAGCAGCAAAAGAAGGTCCAGGGAGAGCCTCCATCCCCTGTGAGATGCAGAAGGAAACATGGTGACTAAGGATGAGGAAAAGGCTGAGGTGCTAAATGCCTTCTTTGCCCCAGTCTTTAGGAATAGGACCTGTTGTATTCTCAGAATCCAGTCCCTGAGCTAGAAGGCAGAAACCAGGAGCAGAATGATCACCCCACAATCCAGAAGGAGATGATCGGTGACCTGCTACACCACATGGATGCACACAAGTCTATGGGACCAGATGGAATTCACCCAAAAGGTCTGAGAGAGCTGACAGATGTGCTCACCAAGACAATTTCCATCATTTGTCAGCAGTCCTGGTTGACCAAGGAGGTCCCAGCCTATTGGAACTTAGCAAATGTGACACCCATCTAGAAGAGGCAGAAGGAGGATCCTGAAAAATACAGGCCTATCAGTTTGACTTCAGTGTCAGGGAAGCTGATGGACCAGGTCATCCTGAGTACCATCACGCAATACATGCAGGACAGCAAGATGATCAGGCCTAGTCAGCATAAGTTTATGAAAGGGAGGTCCTGCTTAACTAACCTGATCTCCTTCTACAACATGGTCACCCACTTAGTGGACAAGGGAAAGGCTGTGGATGTTATCTATATGGACTTTAGTAAAACCTTTTCCCACATGATTCTTCTGGAGAAACTAGCTGCTCATGGCTTGGATGGACATACAGTTTGCCAGGTAAAAAACTGTCTGGATGACCAGGCCCAAAGAATGGTGGTAAATGGAGTTTCCAGTCGGCAGCCAGTCATGAGTGGTGCCCTCAGGGCTCAGTACTGGGGACAATCCTGTTTAGCATCTTTATCAATGATCTGGATGAGGGATTGAGTGCACCCTTAGTATGTTTGTAGACAACACCAAGCTGGGTGGAAGTGATGATCTGCTTGAGGGTAGGGATGCTCTTTGGAGGGATCTAGAGAGACTAGATCAATGGGCCAAGGCCAATTGCTTGAGTTTCAATGAGGCCAAATACTGGTTTCTGCACTTTGGCCATAACAACCCCCAGCAGCACTACAGGCTTAGGGAAGAGTGTCTGATAAACTGCTCAGCAGAGAGGGACCTGTGAGTGTTGATTGATAGCCAGCTAAACATCAGCCAGCAGTGTACCCAGGTGGCCAAGAAGACCAACGGCATCCTGACCTGTGTCAGGAATAGTGTGGCCAGTAGGACCAGGGAAGTGATTTTACCCCTGTACTTGGCACTGGTGAGGCAGCATCTTGAGTACTGTGTTCAGTTTTAGGCCCCTCACTACAAGAAAGACATTGAAGTACTGGAAAGTGTCCAACAAAGGGCAACAAAGCTGGTGAGGGGCCCAGAGCACATCTTATGAGGAGTGTCTGAGACAACTGAGTTTGTTTAGCCTGGAGAAAAGGAAGGTGAAGGGAGGCCATACTGCTTTCTACAACTACCAAAAAGGAGGCTGTAGAGAGGTAGGGATCAGCCTGTTCTCCCAAGTAAGTAGGGATAGGACAAGAGGAAGTTGCCTAAAGTTGCACCTAGGGAAGTTTAGACTGGATATGAGGAAGAATTTCTTTACTGAAAGGATTATCAGGCATTGGAATGGCCTGACCAGAGCAGTGTTGGAATCCCCAGTCCCCATCCCTGGAAGTATTTAAAAATTCTGTAGACATGGTGCTTAGTGATGTGGTTTAGTCGAGGTCTTGTCAGTGTTATGTTAATGATTAGACTCAATGATCTTAAAGGTCTTTTCCAATCTAAATGATTCCATGGTTCTGTGACTCTGTAAAGATGTAACTGGTGTACTGTGTAATAGAAGTATTCCTTTATATGCAGAAGTCATATAATCATAGAATTTTTGGGTTGGAAGGGACCTTAAAGATCATCTAGTTTCAACCCCCTTGCCTGGCTACACCAGGGTTTGCAAGGCCCCATGGATGAATAAACTCTCCCACACAAAATGAAATTCTTCAGATATGCAATGATAAACCAACAGACCTTCAGCATTAGCTGACTTGTTAAAGTGTCTTTTCAAAGTGTTACAGATTTGCACATTACTGGTGCATCAGAAAGAACAACTTTTGCTCCACAGTTCAGCTTGTTTTATAGAGGAATGGAAGAGATGAAGAGGAAACAGACTTTACTCATCTAATTTTTCTCTCATTAACATTCAATTACAACCATAGTTTTTTAACCCACTCATACTCTGTTGCAGCTGGCTGAAAATAAATATTCCATATTTTAAATGTGTTCTAGAAAGACATTAGAGCAGATGTAAATACTGAAAGGATTTTTTTTCACTTCTTTCATTCCCCAACCGAAGGTTGTATTTCATGACAACTTGACTTCGTCTCCTTTCCTGAATGTTCTTTTTTCAGACATCACTTTGGGAACAGCTGGTATGCATAAGACCATGATCTTCTGAACAAAACTGAAATAGGGTAAAACTACAAGAACTTTCACGTGCTTAACTACAGTCCCTTGAGGAGTGGAAAGTTTCATTGTCATATATCTCCAGATATTCCACGTTTTCTGAGTTTCCACAGTATATAATAATTAATAAAAAAGATGTAGTTTGAATTAAAAGAGAATAGTGAATGCAACACACCTGAAGTCTAATGAAGATACTGATTTACTGCATAATGAAAATACAAACAAACAAGGAAACAAACAAACAAAATCCAAACTATACACATATGTTATTGAATTTTATTGTATTGTATTTTAATTTGGCTGATATCACATTTTAATTTCTTTTGAAAAATGTATTTCAATAGAAATATCCAGAAAATCCTTGAGTCAAAATTGCCTTACAAAAAACCTGCAAGTGGCATTGAGGATTGTGATAATATTTATAATAATATGGTAATTCAGATTAAATTCAGAGAAGCTTACTGATATGACAACCTGTATAAAGAAAACTGCAGTACAAAAATCAGATAGACTCTTTAGGCTTATGTCACAATTGTTTTTTTCCATACAAAATGAGACTACAGCATTTAAGTTTGGATCTACTTATCAGACATTATTCCTGAAAAAATGACAGTTTGTCACATAGTTTGATTATCTTACTACCATCACTCTTATTTACCTAAGATTCATACATATTTGAATATTTTTGGGAAGTCATTTGCAATAGTTTGAGAATTATCTTTTTTATATTCTCAGATATTTAGAAAGTAACTGTTTTACTATTTTGCTGCTACAACTTGTATAATGGATACACATACAAAAATGACACAAATCTTTTTAATACCATTATAAATGCTCAAAACATATGAATGAAAATAAAGCAACAACTAGGAATTACACAATCACATGGAGGACATGGATTGAGTCCTCTTTATTTTGTTCATGCTCTTCACGACCTGTAAAATAATGAGAGAAGTGAGATGTCTGAGAAACTGGTAGCCTGAGAGGGCACTTGGGACTGAATTTAGACGTTTTTGCATTCTGATAGGTACCATGACATTTATTTTTGAGAAAGGCTGTGTATCATATGTTTTGACAGGGGAATAAAAGAAAAAAAAATAAAAAGAAGAAAAAAAAGACAAAAAGATTTTTTGCTTTTGCCATGTACTTTCAAAAGGTCTTTTAATATCTAGCAATTGCCTAATGGGAAATGAAATATTTTTGTCTTGCAGATTTTCTAAATCACTAGCAAAAAAAAGATACCCTTCTGGTGAAGCTAGTGGAAGAATTTGAGTTACTTAACACAGATTAAACATCAAATTTACTTATCAACATTTGATTCTGAACAGTACGATGGACACCTAGAGATTTAATAGAGTAAGAGATAATTTTTTTCAAGTGTTTTTAAGGCCAACTGCTTAAGGTTAAGTTTATTTGAGATTTAATGATTCAAAAGACTTGAAATTAGTCTGACTCCCATTTCTTTGAGCACCAGAAGAAAGCAAATTGTTTGGTAATAGGTCACAGTGTTCCAAAAATCACAGAGGTGCTCCCAAAAGACTTCTATGAATTCTTGATTTGTGTTTAATATTGTTGTAGGCAAAACATTATTGACTTATAAATTATTACTTCATTTGTTGCTGATTTACACGAGGTTCTGACCACTGATTTGGTTGCTGAGAAAAACACAAACAAATAAAGAATTGCATAAAACCCTTTCCCTTTGCCTTCTTCAGACTCAGATTAAACCAGATACCTATCCTCTCCCTTCCTAGTCTCAGTTTCTCTTATTTTCACCCTGAGTTACACTCACTCCTTTAGTGAGAGGTTGATTGGCATTAGAAGGCTGTGGTTGTGTGTGTGATGACTTCTGACAGTCACTTCTTTCTGCTGATCTTCACATCTGCAAGTTTTCCTCTGCTGCTTTATTCTGTGATCCCTCAAGTGTGTCCCTGCAATGATGTGGGTTGCCTATGGCCACAGTCCCTCAGGGGATGTCCTTGCCCCAGCATGTTCATCCATGGGCCTAGTCCCTTTAGAAATGTATGTGACCCTTTTGGCTTCAGTTGTCTCCTCTTTGACTGTCTCTCCAGCAAGCATGTTCAGAAGTGTGCAGTGTGTCTTCAGCCCCTAGCAGTGTCCAATTTATTTCTCAAATATGTCTGAGTAGGGCTGTTGTGTGCTTCTCTAATTAAGTTTTGGTGCATAATGGGCTACTTACAACAGTTTCAGAGCTGTTTGGAATGGGATGTGACTATCATTTGGCAGTTCACAGTCTCCTCTCACAGAGGTCATTTGTGTAGTCCCCTTCTACTTAAACCCCGCAATTTATGCTAAGAGCAAAGATACAGTTGATTAAAAATTTTATCGCTGATGATTGCAAATTAATCTAATAACAAGTCTGATTAATACTACATATTAAGCCATAAAAGTGCAGGCAGGAAGTTCTAAGTTTCAACACTGTGATGTCTAAATATCCTGCTATTTATTGATATTTAACTTGATGTTAGGTTTCCATATTATTTATCTACATGTTGAGGAAAATGTACTCTATGAATTAAATGCTCAAGGGCAAAATGGAGGGAGTCTAAACTGGACAGAGGGAAATTAGCAAGAGGTGGAGGTGGAGCAAGAGGTAGAGGTGGAGGAAGAGGTGTAAGACATAATCTGCAACAACATGTAATACATTGTTTCCTAAATCTGAATAGATGAGAGTTTTTAAGTTAGACTAATCATTATTTATGAAAAAAAAAAAAAAATTATCTCTTTAAAATACAATAAGCATCAACTGCTGATCTGCACCTACAAATGAGTACCCTGATAGCACACAAGGGGCTGGAAGCTGTCCATCAAAGCATTTTAACCAGACAAACATCAGCACTAGAAGGAAGTGGTGAGATTCCCTGATGAAGGAGATGGAGGCCCATATCTGCTGGCCTGACCTGCTGACTACCTGTTCAAGTAGGGGAAAACATTCCCAGCAGGCTGGTAAGGAGGACTTGAAACTAGGGACAAACAAGGTGGAGAATGGTAATATAAAGTCAGGTGAGGAACTGCTTTACAAAGTTGTCAAGCAAAATGTGCTGAATGATGTAGAAAAGAGATCTTTTATTCAACAAAAGAGGGCTGAAGGGATCTCACCTTAAGTGTATGTACCAAAATAAGGAAGTATCTATAGCATCATGGAGGAAGCTCTCATACCTTCTCTGGGTGCCCATGTACTGACACATGAGATTCAGGGGGAGATGGAGGGGTGGCCTGTGGGGAAAGAGGAGAATTAGACATCTAAATGTAGTTGCAGGGTTTTAGTCTCACTGGGAACACAGAAGACGTGATGGGATCACTCACATGATCAAAGTGCTGCAGGGACAGATACAGGCTCAGCTGAAAGTACAGACTGGGATAGTGAATAGAGGGAGCTGTCTTTTATGTGAGAGAATAGTGTAAATGCATGGACATCTGTCTAGAGAAAAATAAGGAGCCAGTTCAGACGTTATGGGTCAGGGTAAGTGGGAAGATCAGCACGAGTGTTACTGTGGTGGGTATCTGATACAGATCACATGAGCAGGAAGATGAAATAGCTGAGTATTTTTTCAGTCACCTGAAATGAGCATCAGGTTCACAGATCCTAGTCCTCATGAAGGATCTGAATCACTATCATATTTCTGGAAGGGCAACAAGCAACCCAGTGTGATTCTGGAGTAGGTTGATGACAACTTCCTAACACAGACGGTTGAGGAGCTGATGAGAATCAATTATTGAATTTTTATGATTCTATGCTAATAATTTAAAGACCACTAAGAATCTAACTAGAGTGAAAGTACACAAACCCTGAAGGCTCTAACCAGGAGATGAAATGACAGTTCAGAACAGATAATATCTATCTTGTGGAAACTGCTTCACTTGCATGAAATAATTGGGTTCTCAAAGTAATTTTTTTCAGGGAAATACTGAATGTCACATCTTTAGCTGAATGTACGAGGTGGATATAAAGTGATTATTCCTCTGGAATATGAATATTTAATTACACGATGAATTAAATACAATTTTAAAGATCTTACTGAGGAATTCACACTCTAGAATACCCATTAGGCTGATGACTAACTTGTGAGTACAAAATCCAACACAGAAAGTTAGGGTGTAAACTGTGGTCCAGAAGTCTGTATAAAACTAAGGCTCATCTTGACTGCTTTTATAGAACTGTCTAGACATAATCTGAGGATGTCCACTCTTAATGGGCAACTCTGTGCAATGAAAGAAAAATGTCTTCTTTCAGGAGTCCAGTAAGACAAAAATTTGAGACACTTAGTGCTGCAAAAAAATTAAATGATTTGTCCATACATAAATGAATTTTCAACGACAGAATGTTAGGCTAGTCCATCTTACTTGAAGACAGAATCAGCTATAATTAAATCATTAATGTAAATGGGGATAAATGCGCACCTTTTAGGGGAAGTTTACATCTTTATCTGTAACAGATATCTAAAATAGCTCAAATGAATCACATCTACTAGGAAAGCACAAACAGGGTGATATTAAGTCTGCATTATAGAATGATCATTAATTAATTGAAAAGTATTTTCACCATCCCTAGGTTATATGAATTAAACCCAAATATGCGGATATGAAATCATAAACTTGTGCTTCATTTTCAAGTTACATGGAAAAGTCTTTGATGAAGACTTAAATATTAAAGCTGACTATATTATCATCATTTACCTCTTGATATATTCACAAGCAGATTATAAAACTTAATTTTAATTTTTAACTATACTTGTTATTCAAAATTTTTTTCATAAGATCCACTATAAGATTTTCTCCTCTTTACCTCATGAATAGTCCATGAACAGTCTGGCAAAAGTGCCAGCTCAAATTGCAGAGTTCTCTTGGGAATTTTTTTTTTCCTCTGAAAAGGTGGATCACTGACTGAATTTAACCCTAAAAAATCCATCTAGAGTTACTTCTGGGAAAGAGACTGTTGTTTGTCCAATATTTGCTTACCTTTCCCCTCTGAAGTTTTCTTGTGCAATACAATAGAATGTGGGTTTCAAGTTCTAAAGATAATAATTGAATGTGTAGTCAGAGTTCACTGATCGATAAAATCATGAACCATTTGTATAAAGAAGCCTAAGTGGAAAAACGTTCTCTATTCATGATCAGCAAGTCCTATGTTAATGGAAAACATGTACAGTATTGTGAACTTGCAATTTCTTAATCTAAAAAAGAATAAGGCAGGTGCTGCTGAGCCTTCTGTTGTACAGTAAATGGGAAGGATCCTGTAACAGGTCTCTTGCCAGCCATATTTTCTATGATTTTTAAATAGATCTGAGTAATAAAATTGGGAGTAAATAATTCTTAATTGACAGGTACAGTCTTTATTAACCTACAAAGTTAATATTCCCTCTCTATTGCCCAGTTCATTCTTAATGCAGTTGTTGCCCCAAAACAAGGATTCATCAAGGATGCTCATCTTTAAGGGAATATCCTGATTGTGCCTATGACACTAAGATTAATATTTTATCTGCAACTTAAAGAATGAGTTGAAAGAAAAAATAACATTAAAATGTAAGATATGGTTCAGATGTACTGTTCATCCATTCTGTTTTGTTTCTGTGTCCATAAATAGATGCTCAAGAAAAAGTAAAAACATGGCAATCTTGTGTGATATTTTCCTCTTAATACTCTTTCAGCCCCTGACTGTTTTCTGTTCTGTTTCTTAAAATTTAGATTGCCTAGTTGGTAAACCCACAGTGGATCACTCTTCCAACTATTTGTCTAGCTTCTTGTCAAGCTTATTTAAATTCCCAGTGTAAACAAGGTCTTTTGCAAAGATCAATGAGTTCTCTTACTCACTGCATGAAATAACATCACCTTCTTTGGTTTTAATCTAAACCTTTATTTGGTGGCCTATAGCTCTTGTAATAGAAGAAACAGCGAACAGGTGGCTCATACACTTTCATCTTGCCACTTACAAACTTGTAGACCTCTGTCATAACTTTGCTATGATTTCTCTTTCCTAGGCTGAAAAGCTCTAGACTATTCAATATATTTCATGAAAGTCATAGTTTTGTCAATTCCTTTTGCTGTTCTCTGAAACTTCTCCATTTTAATTTGTCCTTTTCAGATAAGAGGAGCAGAATTGCTCCCAACTTAAAATGTGGTTGAACCACATCTTTATGCAGTGGGTTCCCTGTATTTTCTGTTTTTCTATACAACATGACTATGTTCAGTTCTATACTTTTTATTTTTTCCTAGTAATTTTGAATTTTTTAGTTGTTTTCCTAATTGCTACTGAAGAATAAATTGTTAATTCTGGTTCAAATATGTATTATAAATTCCAGATCTCTCTGCAGAGTTGAAACAGTCATCTAGGAGTCCATCTTACTCTGTGTGCAGATAGGGACTGCTTTTCTGCATGGCCTTCCATCCCCCATACACACCACTTAACATTTATCTACAGTTAACTTCGCCTTTATACTCTTTAGTAATTTAGGAATATATTAATTTGCCCTCACTGGCTCACTATTTGAAATTCCTTCAGGTGCTCGACAAACCTGCATAGTGCATCAGATAAGACACAGGATCTAAAGACTTATGAACACCTTTGGAAGCTTGGGGAACTCAGATTCTTTGCCAGAACAAAGATTAACAGAATTTAATATGTATTTCTATGTTCATTGCTTTCTACCAGTGTTTGGTTATTCAAGATTTTATTCTGAAATCTGTATTGAGTCTAGGCTAAATGGTACATGTCTTGTAAATTTACCTGCCTCACTCTTTTACTGGCTACAGTTGTCTTCATTGTCTTAGAAGCTTCTAGTACAGCAGTGTACTTCTGAGATCTGAGACGTTATCAGACAAGTATCTGACCAGTATAGGTATAATCACAGATCAATGAAAAGGGAAATCTGCTTTAACTTTTTAAAGGAAGAAGATATTTGGAGGTAATTGCTCTAGCCATCCCTCTAAAGATGAAAATTATAAGGCCAAAAGACTGGCATGCATTAAAGTAACTAAATTAGGATTTAATTTATGATTTTATTATGGACCTTATTTTTTGCT
>JANHGN010011305.1:55846-81047 GCA_024605025.1 Megaceryle maxima
AACTTCAGGAGTTTATTCTCTCTAGGAACCTCAGTTGCAAAGTTCTTTAGACAATCCCAATGTTTGGGATTTCAATCATGGGAAATGAACAGTCTCTGAAGCAGCCTGCTTTGAAAACAAAAACAGTCCCAAGCAAAAAAAAAACCAAAAAAACCCAAACAAACAAAAAACCCAAAACAAACAAAAAAAAACCAACACAAAACTATCCTAACTATCCTCCAAACCAGCATCAAATGATATTCAGCCAGTGAGCCTGCAAAATGCTGAAGCATCTGGAGTATCTTTCAAATGAGGAGTGTTTGAGAGAGATGGGATTCTTCAGCTTAGACAAGACTTCTGGAGATCTTAGCAATGTGTATAAATGCCTGATGGGAGAAAAAAAAAATGATGAGGGAGACAGCCTCTTGTTTGTAGTGCCAAGTGATAGGACAAAAGTCAATGAACGCAAATTGAAATTCAAAACATGAAACTCCAAACACAAGATTTTCTTACTGTGAGGATGGTCAGACACTCAGAGAGGTTGTGGAGTCTCCCTCCTTGGAGATACTCAGCACTCAACTGGACAAGGCCTTGGGCAACCTGCTCTAGTTGATTGTACTTGAACAACTGGGTGGGCAGGAGTGGACAAGATGACCTGCAGAAGTCCTTTCCGACATTAACTATTCTGAGATTCTGTAGAAGTGCAGGCTTAAGCACAGACACAGAATGGTCTTTCAACCTTATTCCATCAGAGAACACAGTTACTGCACCACAGCACAACCAGGGAATTACCCTGATGCCAGAAACAGGATGTAAGACTGACAGTTATGTGGTCAAATGGTGGGCAGGAAAACAAGAATATTATGCTTATGTTTGTTTCACAGACTGTCCTTCCAGTAAAATAATCAATGTGATTTTTCAAAGTTTGCTTTGCAGACAGTAATAGAAGCAGGTCAAGAGCAAAACAGAAGAATCTTTAGTCTCTTTACTGTATGACAGAGAAAATTCCCTTTTCCTTTTTCTGTCAGCCTTTCATTCCCTGTACTGAGCCAATCTGACCTGATTTTTTGGGTTTTTTGTTTGTTTGTTTGTTTGTTTTTTTTTGTTTTGTTTTGTTTTTATTTTTTATTTTTATTTTTATTTCTATCAGTTTCTCCTTTTATTTTGTACCTATCTTTCTTCTCTAAATGCAATTTTCTCACTATTTTTCCATCTTCCTTTCATTCATTCAATTTTTTGTTCTACTAAATGCCTTTGTAAGCCATGTAGTATCTTGGCCTCTCTGTGTTGCTATGCCTTTTGGTATATACTGCTAAGAGCAAGGATGCAGTATAGGTCACCTACAACCTTAACTCACAGGGACTGTGCAGGTGAGAGTTTATGCAGCACAGACAATGAGAAAAGATGTCCTTTCAAAATCCTTTCATGCCAGGAGGAGGAATTAAAAAGAAACCCAGCTGTCTTCCTGGAGATGCTGATGAATGACATTGGAGATGGCATGAATGAGAGTAGTAGAAGGGACAAATAAGTGGCTGTCATACTGTGTGACTTTAACTTCAGATGACTGAGAGAAGGTATGATAAAATTTTTTTTTTCATTTTCCTGCTTTTTCCACCTACCTTGTGGTTACTTTCTGTATCATCTATGCCATTGTTTCACCTTCTCACCGTTTAAGTTACCATGTATATATTGCCCTGACTTAAATTTCTTTAACAGAAACAGATTTAAATTTCAGAGTTGCTTGTATGATCTCAGATTTATTTAGATATTCTTGAAATTTCCATCAGCTGGTGGTAAGTAATATCTCCATAATAATGATACTTATTAGAGCTAAATTTTCTGAGGTATTTAAGGTACATTATACATGTGTTTTGATGAATGCTGTGTGAGGGAAGAAAAAGTTTAGTGCATGTTCTCATTACATCTGATGTGTTCTTTCTCTCTTGTCATTCATGATTTGTTTGCACATTTTCTAATATTCTATAATATTCTATCTATGTGGAATTTCTATTCAGAGGATCATGTTATTATTTTGAAGAGTCACTGAATCTTCTGATATGTGAAAAAAAGTTTTACTTCCTATAGCATTTTCGAGACAAACTTAGACAAACTTGCTGGAAATGATTCCCTATGAAATCAGAAATGTTACAGACAGAACAAAATGATCATAACAAACATCAAGAAAAACAAATCAAGCAAAGCCTAGGCTTTCTTTAGAAGATCCACTTCATTAGAGGAAAATTGTTGTTGTCCAGTTAAATCCTAAATTCCTTATGAATTCATTTCATAGAGGAAAATGTAATTCTAGATATTTTTGTGACAATCACTGCCCCAGTGTTCCAATCTCTACTATTTGTAATGAAAATACATTTGTTTCATTAAAACACTAATCAAACAAAAATTACATAACTCTTATTCTATGGTTTTATTTGTAGATATTAATGTATTTTAAATAGCTTATGTCATCACCCTGATTGCCTGGTCACCTAAACAATCAAGTGATAGACATGTGAGAAAATATAGTGTAATGGGATGAAAAAAAAATTAAGATGTTGGTAATGCTCAGAAGTACCACGGATTTGTAATGCTGGCACAGGACCAGTGTGTGATTCTGAGTTCAGTAACTGCTCATCAAGAGCAGCATTCAGTTTTCTGTCCTTTGAAGAACATTCTGTAAAGGCTGCAGAACACAGACAGCAGCATAAAACAAAACAAAATGAAAAACCAGCATGGATTTTTTGAAACAGGATGTAAAGAAAAGTCTTATCAACAGTTAAATCTGTGGAGGATAGAGTGAATGATTCTTAATCAATTAATAATGTTTGCTCTGCATTTCACACTTAGAAATAATTTCTCTATTCTGATAAGTATTTTGAAAACATGTTGAGTCTATTACTATTACATTAATTGCTTCATTTTCTTCAACATTCAATCTATCAAAAGACAGAAGATACTTCTGTAGTACAATTTTCAAGGCAATTCTGACAGCTTCTGGAATGGGTCTTTGAGTTTCTGTAAAAAAATCTCCAGGTTACCTCATTCTACATTTTTACAGGTTAAAATTTTATTTTCATTTTCCCACTCTTCTAGATACTAATTATTTAGAGCAATGACATCTATGATACTGAATTTTCATATGGTTTGTCTTCCTCACCAAGAGAGTGTTTGGTTTTCTCTAACTATGCTGTTAAAAAGTGAAATCTTGAAAGATTTGTGTTCTATCAGTTGCTTTTGCTGACATAGGTTTGAGATATCATCGCTCCTAACCCATAAATTTTTCAGAAAAAAAAGGTAAGAGACACATAAGAAAGGTATTCAGTAATAACAAGTGATGCATATAAAAGGAGAATAATATGATGAACTACTAAAGCAGACACTGTTGATAAAGATGAGCTGAATGAAATACCTATAAAATATAAGAGCATGTAGATAGTGAGACGTGTAGATGTCAAATGATTTGATAATCATTTAGAAACATGTTTTAATGTGCTTGAACAGAGTTTCTGAGGAAAGGAACTAAGAAGAACACAAGGGTGGCACTGAAAAGTGTTTTTCATTGCAGGCTGGACAGACACAAAATTTCAGAAGTCAAGAAGTTTTGGTACTTGCAAATAAGTTGAGTCCTGGTAGACAGCTTAATACATTTAAGATCTTTTCCATATTGATCAACTGTGGTAAAAATAATTTGGGTTTGGACCTTAGATAATAAGGTTTTACTTCTCCAAGTTATGCTTACATTTAGTGGAGAAATAAATCTTCAGAAAAACAAGGTAATGCCCAATTCCAAAGAAAATTATGTCTCAATAGCTTGTATTTCATTCCTGGCACAGATCCTTTTTTCACTATTATTTATTTTTTTTTCTTCCATGATCTCACTCCTTATCAACTTGTATTAACCAGGGAGAGTGGACAGTTGGCATTTAAATATCAGGGACAAGCAGCTGAGATTTCTCTTGGACTGTGCAGTCCTTCATAGTGATGTTTTCTAAACTGGTCTGATAAAAAGTTATCACATCATGGGCTAGCATAAACATTTTTTTGCCACTCACCTATACTCAAGTTCTGTGCCTGTTACAGAAGCAAATCATCTTTTCAGTTAATTTCAGAAAACACTTTGCCTGTATAGGAAAAAAGGCCATAAAGCTTTGCCACTGTCTTTATTTCTGACTCGTACACTTACACATTTTCATTCAATTCCTCATACTTTTCATATTTCATTATTGTCTTATGAAAACCTTGTCATGAACTTTTCTTATAGATAAAATATCTTTCTTACTTCACAATCCATTTTCAAATATCACTAGAGATCATGTGCATTTTCTTCTAAGTGGTTACTGGCAAGAAATATAATGTCAAAATCTTTAAGGAAGGCCTCATTGTTTCCATTTGTTTTCAGTATCTGCTTTTTATTCTTTACCCCTTTCAGTGTCAAGAAGTTTCAAGACTGTATGTAAAAGCTAATCTAATCAAGCAAGATTTAAATCTGAAAAAAAATGGTTTTACTCCTTGCTATCTTTTTCTATGAATCAGTTGGGTTTTTTTGGTTTATGTTTTACCTTCTGTTTTCAAAATTCCTGAAGTAAATAAAAACAGAAAATAGACGAATAATGACTGTTTTAAAATATTTTAAGAAAAAAATACCCAAACATCTATTTAGACCTTTTTAATAACTTCCACACAGTCTGTAAGCTTATGAACTAAAAGTCAATGGCAAGTTTCCTGAAGCAGTCACAGGGTGAATATACTAGATTGTGCTAATTGAATCACATTAGGCATACTGTTACTGCTATTAATAAGTGTGCTGAGCAATTTCGTTTGACAGGTTGCACCTAAGGCAAGGAAATGTCAGTGGAAGCTAAAAGACATCAAGAAGAGCAAATATGTTTCACTGAAACATTCTGCATCTCTTAGGGGCAGAATGAAGCAACTGTAGTACAACACTCAGAATGTGTACACTGTCAATATAAATCATAATTTTAATGTACATAAAGATCATTAAAATATTCTTTTTTATATAAATCAATTTAATAACAATAATTTGGAGTGTAGAGGCTAGTTCATTACAAAGTTTCCGGACCATAATACTTGCATTATTCTCTTTGTATGTCCAAAAGGGTAGGAAAAATCCTTAAAGACAGTAATAGGAAAGAAAAAAGAAAAACAAAATAAAACAAAATAAACCAAACCAAACAAACAAACAGGAATAAAAGGGATTAGATTTTAAGGATAATATTAAATTTGAGACTGAGATTCAGACATATAAATTTAGGTGTCAAGAACCTTTGTATATACAGATAAGTTATCCCTAAACATCTCTTGCAGCAGATACAGCTGGTAGAGATCTAAGGCAACTCAGTTCCCTAATTATAGATGTACACTGGCATTTGAGATTTCCTATACCTACCCATCTGTCTTTCAGCTACTGGTTCAGAAGGTCATAAGTCTAAGTCCTCTGTCATAACTGCAAGCCTCATGAATATTTCTTAGATAACCTAGGAAGTTTCAGATTACACTACACACCTCTATTTGACAAATTAATTGGTCTCAAAGTCAGTACAGTCAATGGCGAATTACTAATTTGTTTTAAAATAACTTTCTTTTAGGGTGAGATGAGTCAATTGAGTATATTGATTAGCCAATCTCTGTGGGAATTTATACAGCTAACTCACTTGTAGCCACTTACACTGTGTACACCAAGAGTCTATACAGCTGTCTGTACATAGGTTCTTAATGTGTTCTAGGATATGATTTACATGTCCAGATGTTGCTCCAGGAAGGTGTTTATTATAGATCCTGGACCGTATCTTTCATCTCTACACAAACGCTCAAGATGAATGAGGTTATTTGAAGTACCATTAGAAGTTTATAATTGGATGACTGAGACAAGCTCCTTAAGCCCATGAAAGAGAACTCCCACAGTCTGTGTGCTTTTTGTGGGTCTCAAGATCGTCTTTTATGATGAGTCCATTTTTACCTTTCATAAGAGCTCCTTTCCTGCTTTTTGAATCTATTCATTTAATTAATAGAATCAGAGAACACCAGGCTGGTAGGGACCTCAAGGATCATCTCTTTCCAACTTTTCTTGTCAAAAGCACCATCTAGACAAGGTGGCCCATCACTTTGTCCAGTCAGATCTTAAAAGTGTCCAATGTTGGAGACTCCAGTACTTTCCTGGGGAGATTATTCCAATGGCTGATTGTTCTTATGAAAAATTTATCTTATATGTCCAATCAGAATATCCCCAGAAGTAACTTGTACCCATTACCCTTTTCCATGTGGCTCCTTGTAAAAAAGGAGTCTCCATCTTCTTCATAGCCAATGTGTAGATATTGGAACATGGTGATAAGGTCTCCCCTATACCTTCTTTTCTCAAGGCTGAACAAACCCAGGTCTCTCAGCCTTTCCTTTTACAGCAGGCTTCCCTGTCCTTTGATCATCATTGTGGCCCTTCTCTGGACCGTCTCCAGCATGTACACATCATTTTTGTATAGTAGGGACCAAAACTGAACACAGTATTCCAGGTGTGGCCTGACAAGCATTGAGTAGAGCAGGATAATGACTTCTTTGTTTGTGGTGGTAATGCCTTTGTTGATGCAACCCAGCATCCTGTTGGCTTGCTTTGCTGCGTCATCATACTCTTCACTCATATTGAGCTTGTTGTCCACCAGGACTCCCCTGCTTCCTTTCCATAGAGCTACTTTCCAGCCAGGTAGAATCCAGTCTTATGCTGCACTCCTGGATTATGTTTTTCTGGGTGCAAGACCTTACACTAGTCTTTGCTGAACTTCATAAGGTTCTTGTTAGCCCATTCTTCCAGCCTATTTGGGTTTTCCTACAGGGTTGCTGTCCCCTCCAAAGTGTCGACCCCCAACTCAGTTTGGTGCCATCAGCAAACGTCATCAGGGTACACTTGATCTCATCATCCAGACCACTTATGAACATACTTAACCAAGCTGGACCCGATATCAGTCCCTGGGGGGACCTCAATTGTGATAGGTTGCCAGCTTGAAAAAGAGACAGTTACCACCATCCTCTGGGTACAGCCTGTCAGCCAGTTCCTCTACCAACTGCATATACCACCTGTGTAGACCATAGCACATCAGTTTCTGTAGGAGGAGGCTGCGGGAAACTCTTTTGTTTTCTAAATGCAATTTTTCTTTCATTCATACACAAAACCCAATATTACATCTCTATTATGGAAAAGCTATAAATTATGAATTTGTCTCTGTACTTCAGCTGTTTTGCATATTTCACATGCAATAACAAAGGATTTCCACAGTAATAACCTTTACTTTACAGTCTTCCAAATATAAAAGTAAACCCCTTTGAAATAATATTTGATATGAAACACACTTCAATTCTATTAAGTTTCTTGAGAGTAGTATAAATATGCCCTGCAACTCAAAGTACAAAAGTGATCTTACATGGCTGTGGTTCTGAAGTATTTTTTCTGGACTATTTTATTACTTCTAAGAAGACAGTAAGAGTTATCTAAAGTTTAAAGGTAGGTTGTAGAGTAACTTACATAATTCAAAGAAATAAAAGAATGAGGAACAATCATGGTTAACAGGAGAAGTCTTAGATGACTGGAGTCTCACCATTGTGACAGCCAGCTACAAGAAGGGCCAGAAGGATGATCCAGGGAACTACAGGCCTGTCAGCCTGACCTTGGTGCTATGGAAGATTAGGGAGTGGTTCAACTTGGGTGTGCTCACTCAGCACACTGAAGACAAACAGAGGATCAGGCCCAGACAGCATGCGTTCAGGAAAGGCAGGTCCTGCTTCATGAACCTGATCTTCTATGACCAGGTGACCTGCCAAGTGGATGAGGGAGGGGCTGTGGATGTTGTCCACCTGGACTTTAGTAAGACCTTTGACACTGTCTCCCACAGCATTCAGCTGGAGAAGTTGGTGGCTTATCACTCGGATGTGTGTACTCTTCACTGGTTTAAAAAATGGCTGGATGGCTGAGCCCAGAGAATTGTGGTGAATGGAGATAAATCCAGTTGTTGGTCAGACACTAGTGATGTTCCCCAGGGCTCTGTTTTGAGGCCAATCTTGTTTAATACCTTTACTGTTGATCTAGATGAGGGGATTGAGTGCACACTCAACAAGTTTGTAGACTACACCAAATTGATAAGGAGTTTTGACCTGCTTAAAGGTAGGAAGGCTCTGCAGAGAGATCTGGACAGGTTGGATTGGTGAGCCAAGGTCAATGGGATGAGGTTTAACAAGGCCAAGTGCCAGGTCCTGCACTTCGGTCACAATAACCCCAGGCAACATTACAGGCTTAGGGAGGAGTGTCTGGAAAGCTGCATGTTAGAAAAGGACCTGGGGGTGCTGGTGGATGGATGGCTGAACATGAGCCAGCAATGTGCCCAGATGGCCAGGAAGCCCAACACCATCCTGGCCTGTATTAAAACCAGTGCGTCCAGGAGGAGTAGAGAAGTGATCATGTCCCTGTACTCAGCACTGGTGAGGCTGCAGCTTGAGTACTGTGTTCAGTTTTGTGTGCTGTAGTAGAAAAAAATACATTGATATTCTGGAGTGAGTTCAGAGAAGGGCAACAAAGCTGGTAAAGGGTCTGGAGAAAATGTCTTATGAGGTGCAGCTGAGGGTCCCAGGGTTGTTTAGTCTGGAGAAGAAAAGGCTGAGAAGAGACCTTATTACTCTATAAAACAACCTGAAAGGATATTGTAGTAAGGTGGGTGTTGGCCTCTTCTCCCAGGTAACTAGTGATAGGACAAGAGGAAATGGGCTTAAGTTGCTTCAGGGGAGGTTTAGGTTGAATATTAGGAAAAAAAATTTTACTGAGTGGTTAGACATTTCAACAGGCTGCCCAGGGAGGTGGTGGAATCAGCATCCCTGAAGGCATTTAAAAAACATCTAGATGCTGCATTTCAGGACACGGTTCAGTGTTCCTGATAATATTTAGTAGACAGTTGCACTTGATAATAATGAAGGTCCTTGCCAACCTTAATGATTTTATGATTCTGTGAGACCATGCTGCTGATTAATTCTACAGTTAATTAAGACATAAAATTTGGATTAAAAGTATCAGCTGCATGCTCTCTATAACAAAATATAATAAATAAAAAGATTCTTCTTAAGAGGCATATGGAGGAGACAGGAACAAGATTATGAAAATACAAAACATGAGTTAATACTTTCACTACAACAACATTCTCATCTCCTTTGCTTTTTATTTTCAATGAGAAGTAGTTGTAAGTTTACTGTGTCCACCTAAAATGAAGTTAACTTTCTTCATGTCACCCTGTATGGTACTGTGGTTTTGGATTTGTGGCTAAACCAGTGTTGATAACAAATCAATGTTTTGACTGTTGCTGAAGAGTTCTTTGGTGTCAAGGTTTTTCTCTTTTTCTCAGTAAGTAGGCTGGGGATGGGCAAGATGTTAGGAGGGGACAGAGCTGGGACAGCTGATCTGAATTGTCTGAAGCGGTATTCCATAACATATGAAATCATGCTCAGCAATAAAACCTAAAGCAAAGAAAGAAGAAGGGGAGAAGAGGAGACAGGGAGTTGTATCCAAGGGTGGTAATTGCTCAGAGACTGGCTTGAGGCACTGACTATCAGTGGAAGTTGGTGAGTGCACACTCTTCTTGTTTCTTTTTTTTTTTTGGTTTTTTTTTTCCTTTCTTCTTTCCCTCATCCATTAACTGTCTTTGTCTCAACCCATCAGTTTTGTAACTTGTGGTCTTCCTAGACTCTTCCTTGTCCTGTTGGGCAAGGGCTAGGGAGCAAGCAGCTTTGAGACTTTCTGAACTTTTCTGACAATACACTTTCTGCTTCAAACTGTCTTGTTGCCATGGAGTCTCTGTTCTGCATCAGAAAAATAGTATTTTAAAGGCTTTCTCTCTCCAAAGTGGTAAACAGTCAAAATTAATTTAATCTACCTGTATGCAGATATATCATGCAGACTGAAATTTAACTAAAAGACTGTAGCAAAAGGATAACAATATTTCAACTTACGGAATGAATAATGGATCCCAGAGATACCTTGAAGGGTATAATTGTAAGGGCTAGATTTGTGTTTGAATGATAAGAAAAAATTAATTAGTGACATGCTTATGGACATAATATACGCCTTAATATGGGGAAGCTGCAGACATTAGTGAGAACAAAACATTAACTCAGATCCAAAGGAGATTTATAGTACTGATCAACAAATTATAACAAACTTACAAAGTAAATAAGATTCCAGGGCATTAGGTGTTTGCTTATTTTTTTGCATTTTAATCAAAGGATATGAAAATCACTGACAGCAGCACATATTACAACAGACATAAACTCAAAATTATATCAGTCACAATTAAAAATCAGCAAAATTTTCAGCTTCTTTTATAAAGCAAAGTCCATCTCTCCAGGGGAAGAAACTTCCCTTTTTATGCTAAATTGCCTGCCCTATTTAATTACTTTTTGGCAATTGCATATTATATACTTATATTTCAATTATTCTTTTCTATAAAGCTCAAATATAACTACAGTTGTAAATGAAGATTCCTAAAAGCTTATAGCTTATACAGTATATACTGTCTTTACTGTCCCTGGCATGATACAGAAAATATTTTTTGAATGGCTTTTAGTTGCTTATAAAGTAACAGATAATTTAGAATAACAGAAAAAAAAGAAAAAAAGAAAAAAAGAATGTTAAAGGAAATGTTCAACTAAATCTCAAGGGAACAAAACCTAATCTTATATAAATTAATATCCAGAAAAATTATCTAAGATGCATAGTACCATGTGCTTGTTTAATTTTACTTTGTATTAACACTTTTTGAAAGCTGTTACTTACCCTATATTGTTCTAGTGGTAAATCAACTTCAGTAATCAGTGCATAATTCTTTGTAAAATATATATAGTATTTTGTTATCCTTAGTAGGAAACATGTTATCTAGCTGTTAATATTCATGTTAACATTTACATACAGCCACAAAATAATGAAGAGCAGGAAAGAAAAAAACCTGTCAACTACAACTGAGTAAACCAGCATTTTAATTTTCTTTTTCCAGTAAGTCTATACCATTAAACTTATGACTGTAGTGCCAGAGCAAAAGGGTGAGTGACTCAAAAGTCAAGCTGTAATTGAGTTTTAAGGGATTTTTCACCATGTGGAACTCAAAGCAAAATATCACATACTATATGACACTTCAGAAAAGCTGAAAATTTGTCATCTATTTGAGCAGCTTGGTAATTAGGATTCTATTTAAGCCTTAAATTAGGGAACCCCATGGAATTTATTGGTTAAAACGAAACTGCTTCAAGGCAGAAGAAAATTTAGAATGTCTCAAAACACTTGTAAAGGGTGGGGGAGTAAATTATAACATATCATTACATTTAAGAGGTGCTGTTTACATGCTTTCTGGTTCATCCACCAATTCTATTTCCTCATGACTGACTTTGAATATTCACTTAATTTCAACTCCTGATATTTTATTGGACTTCCTTCAGGTACTTTTGAAGACACATTAGGGACACATCAGTAGGATCAGACACAAAAGGCTTTATTTCTATTCTTGGACTTAAGTTTTTCTGGGAAGGCATCTTTTCCAATATCTGCAAAGGTGTGGACTGTAGTGGGTATTTTTATTGGTTATGTCATGTATTGGTATGTATGTTATCCAGTATTCCCATGTTAATGCAACATTCTAAGTCAATTACTTTGAAAAAAATATCAGGCATTACATTTTGTTATGAAATGCCAAATGGAAAAAACAAACCCAAACAGAAATCAACAGCATGCTTTTTTTTTTTTTTTTTTTTTTTTTTTTTTAATTTGGGTTTGAAATCTTTGCTTTTTTTGAGCTGTACAATTTTGCAGTTCCAGATGCTTAACTAGTACCTAGAATTTTGTGGTACTCTGAACTGGAACAGCAATTAATATTCATGAAATGACAGAATTAAATGCAAGTAACTTAATTTGGTGCCCTCTTACATCTATATTATAATTCAGTTTTTAATTTGATTACTCCCCATTAGTTTTTACCCATACCAAAGCTATATTCAGTGAATTAAGTTGTCTTTGCATTTCTCTTTATTCCTCTCAGATGGCTCCAAGGATTATTCTTTACATGTGATCAAAATTTTTCAATGAATGTGTAATTATTAATCCCCAAATAATTAATGTTCTAATAATTAATCTTCTAGAAAATGTTACTAGGGTATTCTGACCAATGATGAATTGATCTTGACAACACCTTTGTGAAACTAAGTAATACTACACTCTTCAACTGTATGGATAAGAGGCTCAGAGAGTGTGAGGATAAAGCTACCAGATGTCCACTTATCTCTGTGCCAAATTCAAAGCACAGAAGCTCTTATTTTTTTTTGGCCATGTAGAATTTTTACATAGAAATTCATATGCTCAAAGGATATCTCCAATTAAATCTAGTGACAATTGTGTAAATTTGACTCTTGGTGTCTTCTATTGGATATTCACAATATAAAGAACATATAATTCCTTGATATTTATGAAAATTTTGATTCACCATGCTCAGAAAAGAATTCTGTTTAACAAGATGTGATTATATTAGTTTCTCCAGTTTCTAATTTGGCCTTAAAAAAAAAAAAAACACCTCTCTTTTCCTACTATTTTTTTTCTGTGTTCACCACAAAAATCTATGAGAAAAGAAACAGACATATTACAGAAAAGGGAGCAACCGTGATACATTCCAGGGCTACTATTCATCCTATGACTTAATGACATTGGAATCATATGAAAATAATGTCATGTGATCACAGCATTAAATGCTGAGGCTGAGAATAAGTATTATGCTCTACAGCCTGGTATTTCAAGTAGGGTAGGGTTGAACCTAGAACTTATTATCCTGTCAACTTATTATTAATGTCACCAATATCCTTTATATTATGTGCCTTCAATATCTTTCACAGAATCACAGAACAGTTGAGGTTGGAAGAGACCTCTGGAGGTCAACTGGTCCAACTCCACCTGCTCATTCAGGGCCACCTAGAGCAGGCTGCCCAAGATTATGTCCAGACCTCTTTTGATCTCTCCCTCCAAGGGGGAGACTGTACAACTTCTATGGGCAACTGTTGCCATGCTCAGTCACACTAACAGTAAAAAACCAAAAGTGTTAGCGGATGTTCAGAGGGAGCCTCCTGTGTTTCAGTTTGTGCCCACTGCCTTTTGTTATAACATTGGGCACCACTAAAAACATGACTACATTATTTTTACACCCTCCTTTCAGGTAATATATATTGATGACACTCCCCATGGGACCTCTCTTCTCCAGGATAAAGAATCTTACATCTTTACCTTATAATGGAGATGTTCCTGGCCCTTAATCATCTCTGTGCTCTTCTCTGGCCTCTGTCCAATACATTGATCTCTCACTTGTGCTTTTAGCATTTAGTTACATTGGTATCCTACAGGGAAATGCAGAAAAAAACTTAAAAACTCACACTGAATTTTTAATTTATTTTTATTTAAGTAAGTTGGCATGAATTGGGGATTCTTAAACTTTATTTTAAAAGGAATAGCCAAGAACAGGGGAATAATTTAAGGGTAAATGACCTGTCCAGAGAACCTTTGAGATTGGCAGGTTGTCATTCACTGCAATGGTGGCAGTCAGTTGTTCAGCATCATGGGAATCTTCATGAGCAGATCTTTACCTAATCCTATAACTATGTCTCAGGTTGCTTGAGACACCAAGACAGACCCCAGACAATACAGAAGTCATCCCAGAGAGACTTTGGGAGTGACTGAGACGTAACAGAGGAAAGCCCATGGACCAGACATGGGACCATGCACCACACATTTGTGTGACTCCTGTGAATACTAGCCTAGTATTTTCTCCCAGGTCACATTGCCTCCTTTGTAGGAGGGAGGGCATGACATTCCTTAAAATTAAATACAAAAATGTTTGAGGAATGAGCCCATTTAGTTTTCCCACTGTCAATTGGATCTTATACTGAGACAAGACAGCAATCATGGGACCAGAATGTTAATATAGGGGAAAACTGTATTTCCAAAAAAAAATTTTTTTTTTTTTTTAAATAACATACTTATTAATTTTGTCACAGTTTGGAACCAGATATATAAAACTTACTTCAGAGGTGTATTAAATACTAAATTTACTGCATTAAAATATTACCAACATTTATCAGAACACACCATTGAAATTGGACTTTACAGTCAAAAGATAAACTCTGTCTTTCTGTTGCCACATATCAGTACAAAATGCATTTAATTGGAAGAAAAATGATCGACCAAGTATTAGACCTGAAGCTATAGAAATATCTGATACTTTATCATGTATGAGATCTTAGGGAATATATATTTTTTTAATTTATTTGCATTTATGTGTGTATAAATCAGGAGGGCTTCTCACTATCCTAACAAAGGAATCTGCCCAAACTATTTCACTGGGACAACTAAGGTTGTCTTGCCAATTACAGCTAAAGATGTTCCATCATGTTTAAAGTAACAAATTGCCAATACCTAGTCTTCTGTGACATAATGGCAAGCAGGGGTGAATTCCATGGTGAAAGGTCACTCAGCCTTTAGCTGAATGGAGTGACCTCTAGTAATAAGTTTTTAACACTATGTAATGTTAATGCAACAAAGCAACAGGTTTTCCGGTGTCACTCTATTGAGATGAATTAAATAATGTTAAAGGCATACAAACATAACATTTAAAATTAAACAGATGCTTAA
Organism: Megaceryle maxima; assembly: GCA_024605025.1. NCBI lineage: Eukaryota > Metazoa > Chordata > Aves > Coraciiformes > Cerylidae > Megaceryle > Megaceryle maxima. Next base: position 70,521 of record JANHGN010011305.1, read on the forward strand.
CAGGGATGAAGTGCAATTCTTTAAATTTTCTTTAATAACAGATTATTATTTTTTTTAATTGGAAAATACATCAGTGGAAAAAAAAAAAAAGGAATGACAGAGCTGGCAAAAGAAGTACTAGAAGTACTAATATTGACTGCAAAAGTATTCCAATCAACAATACAGACTGTGAAAGGACTGTGCTTAACATAGCCAGAGAATTAGTTTTGATTAGTGAGATACAGCTCAAATATTCATATGCTAATGCAAAGAAGAAAAGCATAATAATTAAGCATAGTGTAAAAGATGACAAAACAGACAAAAATGGACCACGGCACAGAGCATGAAAGTGTATATTTCTATTTTCAGTGAGAAATAGAATTGCGATGGACTGTCTGGTTTAGTTTGAAGGGTTTTTTTCTTTCTTTTTTTTCTACTTTTTTTTTTTTTTCTGACTTCCTATGTTGGTTTTTTTTCCCTTTAAAAGGGCTGGGAGTAGGAGGAATGAGTACCTAAAAGAACAGGAGATTGATAATTTCCTGGATAATTTAAGCAGAGCAGTTTCCAGTAACTGCAAGATATGGCAGGATAAGGGATCACAGACAGGAGTAGGCAACTGAAACCAGAAGACACATTTGTCAAACTCTGATTTGAATGAGTTGGTGCATCAAACATAGTGTGAAGAACACTCTGACCTGAACGAATTGATGTAAGAAGCAGCCTTGCATTTAGAACAAGGGACAAAATATGCCAGCTAAGGCGGGAATGAGTACACCCAAGGATAAGCAGCCTTGTCCCCTTGCCAAGTTTTCATATGTGCTGCCTAACAGGCAAAGGGTAATAAAATACAGGGTCTCTGCAACCACTGAATCAATTGATGGAAAGGGGTAATGTTGCTCTTCCCCCTCTAGCGCATGTGAGGAGGAACAGTGGTTACTGCCTCTGTATGCTTCCTATGCAAATTAGCACCACCTCGATATATTTCCCATGCAAATTAAGGGATACATCAAGAAACACCCCTCTTAGCATGGAATAAAAAAAGGCTCATGTGCATTGGCAAGTGCATGTGATTAGGAATTAAACTTTTTTATGTTATAGATCTATGGCGTAAGTCTCCTTAATTCGACCCAAGAGAATCATCCAAACCCTTCTTTGTCCCTTCCCCCCCAATCAAGCAGGATGTGACAGACGTTACTAAGAGACTTAAGGAACATGCACAGTTTAGATTCAAACATGACTAAAAATATTGTTTCTCAGGGATAAAATTTAGACTATGGTAATGATACAATCATTGAATTGGACAAGATCGAAACTGGAAGAAAGTTCTAATTTAGGACATCTTGGATAAACAGAAGGCAATTTGTAAAGCAGTTTTCTTTCCATATTGTCTTACATAGAGACTTTGAAATTTTTATGTTTAAAAGTAAAGTATATCTGTTTATAATTTATTCAAATCTGTGTTTTGACTCTGTACTATTTTTTGACACTCATATATTTGTTCTAGAAGTCTACAAAGAAATTTAAAAATGTAGGTTAAACAACCTCAAAGCTCTGTCCAGTGACAAACTGGATTTTTTCAGTTCAATTCTCAGAACCCTGAAAATTTTAAGACAGCAGCCTCAATATTTATTACAATGTGCCATTACTACTACTCAGATTAAAACAAATTAAGTTTCTCCCATAAGGATTTTAGCCATATGTTTTGCTGACCCTTGATTGCTAATACATTTTAAAGAAAAGGAAAATACATCTTATATTTTATTAAAAATAGTCATGGGTTTGATAAATGATCATAGTTATAACAAGCCCTGTATGAAACATGTTCATGATCAGAATTTAGGTGAAACCTTCATACATATTAAATAATTTCTGTGATCTGAAGAACAGAAACTTAATTTTCCATCCCAAATAGCAAAAAAATGTTTTCTATAAGCATTGGAACATTTAAGAGTCAGGCAGGCATTAAAGAATGGCAAAGACAGTGACAAATGCATTAAAAGGAATATTACAATTTAATATATCACAATATTCACTTCATCACAACCTTAAGAGACTAAACTGCTCTTTTGGATCTTCAATCCACTTATTCCACTTTCATTGCAGGCAGACCAATACAACAATGAACAAAAAAAGGGTTTCATAGTATATATCTTTTACTTTTAGACTGCTGATTAGTATAATAAGGCATCTTTGAAATTGTTTTTAAAATATTTTTTCCCCCAAAGCATTCTTCAGTATGTACATTGTTTAGAAATGTACATTTGGTACATTTCATTCTTTCTATTATCATAACAGATCATTCCCAAAGCCTTCAAAATTAACTCTTTTGCAATGTTCAAATCCAAGCTAAGTGTCTTCATGAATGGGTCTTTTCCACTACTACTTATCACAGATTTGGCTCCAGAAGTGGAAAACTTAATGTAAAAATGTAAATTTACAATGAAGTTCTGAAAAGAGAGTAAAAAATGAGAAATACAAAATAATTAATTCAGCAGGCAAATTTCAATTACGTTTCACTAGGTTTTTGGACTTAGTATGGAATTCGGTGCTTTTTGTATGTGCTAGATAGGCACAGAGATACTCTTGGCTCAGAATTCCCAGGATACATATTTTTTGTGACCCTCAGGTGACCTTAGTGAGACAACAGATGTCTGAATGCCCTATTTTAGAAAAGGGAGAGTATGGACATAAATGACAGGGGAATTTAAACACCTAGGCAACAACTGGATTCTCTATAAAGTAGAATTTAAATTTCTTAAATCTGTCAGAAGCTATTCATGGATTATCACAGAATCATAAAATGGCTGAAGTTGAAAGGGACCTCTGGAGGTCATTTGTTTCAAACCTCTCCCTGCTCTATCAGGGAGCCCATTGCCCAGGAACACGTCTAGACAGTTTTTTAATGCGGAGATGGAGACTCCGCAACCTCTTTTGGCATCCTGTGCCAGTGCTTGGTCATCTTCATACTAAAAAAGACTTTCCTAATTTATAGAAATTTCTGACCTTTTTTCTGGGGAAAAAAAATATTCTGTATTGTATTATTCCATTCAGAGATTCTACTATTATTTACTAACATTATTACTGAAGGATCTCAAGATAAAATGACAGGTAAAGTGAAATTTGTAATCTGATTAAGTCAACCACAATTTCTCCATTGACTTCAAAAAAGGTAAAAATTCTACTGATAGTCTCTGATTTCTCAGAAAAGCTTGTGGTGTTGTAACAAGAGACAGTAACTGGAAACATCATGATTAAGTAGACACAGATGCCTTTCTATTTACATTAATCAATGTAAGAATTATTTAGCTGTGCAAAGAAATACAATGGTGTCTGGATTCTATGTATGTAAATTTGATGAACTCTTAGAACCAAGATACTATACAAATGGCACTTTTAATGAAATAAGAAAAAAGTATCTAATTTTAAAATCTATGCTAAGATTAATGTATGTCAATGTCAATGTTTTATGTCTAGAGTTAAATTGCAGTACAAAAATATCTTAAGTTATCTTACAGATCTGAGCTTTTAGAATAGTAATACTTTATCTATTATTTTGGAAAAAAAATAAAACCATATTGCTATGGAAGAAATTATGTCAGTAAACCTAGCATTTTCATGACAATAATTTACAAAAACACTTTCTTACATATGTTTTATTATTTACTTGATAGTCCTACTGTATCTAATATAGACACTTCAAGTATCAAGAATGGCAGGTTTCCTTATTCACTCTTTCAAATTTTTTTGCAAATACTTCACAAGATACTGTTTCCTTTCAATATATAAATAAATAATAGCTCTAAATATCACAGAATTTCCTAGATTGGAAGAGACCTCTAAGATCATCTACTTCAGTCATTAACATAACACTGAGAATACCTTGACACTTAAATACCTCCAGGGATGGGGACTCAATCATTTGCCTGCACAAACTGTTCCAGTGCCTGATAACCCATTTGGTAAAGACATTCTTCTTCATATCTTATTGAAACTCATACCACTGGGCTTGGCCCATTGATCTGGTCTGTCTAGATCCCTCTGCAGAGCCTCCCTACCTTCGACTGTACTAACACTTCCACCCAGCTTGGTGTCTGTTTTTCCACCATACGGTTGGATTTATTCAGGTTATATTCTCTTTGAAAAACTGCTGTATTCTTTTCCAACAAAGCACCTTCAAATTATTTCTTCAGGTTTGTAACCCATTCATTAAAAATAGGGATGGAAGAACACCTCATCCATCACCATTATGTGAATGTCTAACAGTATGGTATAATGGATCAGCCGAATAACCTATGGTTTTCCTGACTTTATTCACATTCTGTACATAAGTCCTTATCAGTTAAAAGTATTATATGCTGGTTGTTATTTCAGCCACCTTCATCTTTTCAATTCATATTAGAGTAGTAACAAGTATGGAAAAGTATTATTTTATGACAGAGATCTTTGGTGGATCAGATATTAATTAGAGAAATAAAGAGGTTCATACTGACATATCCTGTGCAACTTTGACCCACCTTCATTGTACTGCAACATTGATGTTGTGTTTTGAGACATATTCAGTACTATAGTTGCTATGCATCAGTGAACATTCAGCTGGATGTTCATGAGTGTCGCCCCCCCCCCCATTTTTTTTTCCCTTACAAGGCAAGTTATTAAACACCTTATAACACAAAGACACTTACCTATATCTTTTTTACAGTAGGGAAAGGACAGAAATCTACACAGAGGAGGAATACAGAAAAGAAGGTCCTTAAAGAGAAATACATGCTATTATGCTTGGTTTTTTTTTGTTTTCATTCATGACTCCCTGTTTCTTTTTCAGTGTATGAACTTTCACTAGAAGACAAAACCTAGTTCTGGATATGAAACAATGAGACAATGGATTGTACTCAAATTTTGATACACAAATCAATCATGTGTCTCCTGCTATAAGAAAGAGGACAATATGATTAAGATATCCAGCTGCTGGGATGAAATTAATGCTATTTAGCTCAACATAAAAAATATGTTTTCTTCCATGAGAAGTCTACTAAACTTCAGATGTTCCTTGGGGATTATAAAATATGGGTGGAAATGTACTACACTAAGTAGCACTTAGAAGAATATTTCTATCATTAGACTTTATTATGCAAAACATGGACCTTAAGATTACCTTCTTCAGGTGTGTTCTTACCCCAAACCCCAAACCAAACAGACAAAAATGCATATAGCATTTCAGTTTCCTTTTTTTTTTTTTTTTTCTCATCACTTTGGATGAATGATTTTTAGTTTTTTGTTTGTTTTTTTCTCAGAATTTATAACCATCCGCCAAACTATACATTAAATTTCCTTATCTCTGGAATGTTAAACCTAGAAATATATATACACAAAAATATAATTTCTAAAGTTAAAGAATTTTTTTAAAAATATTTTTAATAAAGAAAATGAAATAATTTCAGTGAAGTGTGTAAATAAATCAAACTACTACCAATGTTCATTTCACATTTGAAATGAGAAAGTGAATCATATTACACTAAGTCAATCTAACCAAAAGTACCCTGGCAGTTAAGGTAGAAATATTTTATTTATAGAGTTATAGAAGTCACTGAATCAATATTACTGTCAATCTATTGATAACTTTAAAGAGTTGTAGAGAAATATTTGTCAGCTAATGAGTAATAGAAAATAGTTGAAAGTAAAACCTTTTTTTTTTTAAGAGCTCATACAGAAAAGAAACATTCAACTAAAACATTATTTAGTTGGATTTCTGTATTGTACCTCCAAATTGCAAATCCTCTTCTGTTACCTTTTGTCTGCATCTCCCAAAATACCCAGTTTCAGAAAACAAAACACACAAAATAAGCACTCTGTGTAAGATCAGACTTTTAATTTCCTATCTTTCCCTGTTTCTTTCCCATTGGTTGGTAACATGCATCTGGATGAGGAAAAACTCCTCATCTCTGAGCAGGTATCTCTCAAGGCACACATGAAATCCACACTTATTTAGAAATTAGGTACTGTTCCTTGTACACCTTCTAAGGACTTCTGTAAGTTAGGCATCTACGTGTTTTTTAAGAATCTTTGAAACAGGCTGTGTTGAAGAAGTTATCAATGGTCTATAAATTTAAGATTTGAAGGTTATAAAAAGAACTTCAAATATCACCATAGCTCCAAATACGGTGTTTAGTTACTTATTTATTAACCCAGATTGATGGATGAGGAAAGGTCAATAAGACTAGCACCAGGTACCAGCAGATCAGAGGTCAGCCAATATAACACCCATATATAAGAAGGAACGGAAGGATAATCCGGGGAACTACAGGCCTGTCAGTTTGACTTCAGTACCAGGGAAGCTGATGGAGCACATCATCCTGGGTTCCATTACGCAGCACATGCAGGACAACCAGGTGATCAGGCCTAGTCAGCATGGGTTTATGAAGGGCAGGTCGTGTTTAACAAACTTGATCTCCTTCTATGACAGGGTGACCTGCTTGTTGGATGATGGTAAGGCTGTAGATGTTGCCTTGACTTGAGTAAGGCATTTGACAGTGTTTCCCACAGTGTTCTATTAGAGAAATTGACTGCTTTTGGCTTGGATGGGCATACACTTTCCTGGGTGAAAAACTGGTTAGATGGATGAGTCCAAAGAGTTGTGGTCAATGTATTAACTGCTAATATATTAACTGTATTAACTGGTCAACTGTTAAATCCGGTTGGTGGTCAGTCACGAGTGGTGTCCCCCAGGGCTCAGTACTGGGGCCACTCCTGTTTAACATCTTCATCAATGATTTGAATGAGGGCATAGAATGAACCCTTAGTAAGTTTGCAGATGACACCATGCTGGGTGGAAGTGTCAATCTGCTTGAGGGTAGAGAAGCTCTACAAAGGGATCTAGATAGGCTGGATTGCTGTGCCAAGGACAATTCCATGAGTTTCAATAAGACAAAATGCCAGGTCCTGCACTTTGGCCACAACCCCCAGCAGTGCTACAGGCATGGGAAGGAGTGGCTGGAGAGCTGCCAGGCAAAGAAAGACCTGGGGGGTCTTGATTGACAGACAGTTGAACATGAGCCATCAGTGTGCCCAGGTGGCCAAGAAGGCCAACAACATCCTGGCCTGGATCAGGAATAGTGTAGTCAATAGGAGCAGGGAGGTGATCATTCCTCTGTACTCGGCTTTGGTGAGGCCGCACCTTGAATACTGTGTCCAGTTTTGGACCCCTCTCTACAGGAAGGACGTTGAGGTGCTTGAGAAGGTACAGAGGTGGGCTACCAAGCTGGTGAAGGCTTTGGAGTATGTCTCATATGAGGAGAGGCTGAGGGATCTAGGACTGCTTTTCTTGAAAAGAGAAGGATGAAGGGAAGTTGTAGCAAAGCGGGAGTTGGTCTGTTCTCCCTAGTGACAAGCGATAGAACAAGAGGAAATGGCCTGAAGTTGAACCAGGGGGGGTTCAGGCTGAATATTAAGAAGAATTTATTTACTGAAAGGGTTGTCAGACATTGGAATAGCCTGCCCAGGGAGGTGGTGGAGTCACCATCTCTGGAAGTGTTTAAGAGCCAGGTAGATGTTGTGCTAAGGGACATGGTTTAATGGTTTTGATAGAGATAGGAATAAGGTTGGACTTGATGATCTTGAAGGTCTCTTCCAGCCGAAACTATTCTATGATTCAATGATTTTATGACAAGAACTTCCTTTCACTGTAGGTCCTGTTATGAACTGAGTAACATCCCCACATTCACTTGGCTGTCACTGCCTGACAGGATCTGACACTGGCCTGGGGAGTGCCACTGCCTGGGTGAGGGAAACCAGACCCAGGTTGGGTTAAACAACAGTTCTTTTTTGTCATGGGATGGGGGGTACATGCCACCTCCCCCACAGGGCCCCTAGAAGGAGCTTCCAGGGCAGGAGACAAACATACCCACAGAGTCCTAAGTGGGGCGCCAGCCAGAGGACAAGAAATTCCCACCATCATTATCTTCTGCATTGCAGCAAGGTCCATGGGATGATAGAAACTTGCTGTAAGTGCCACGGACCAGTTCTTCCTGAGGAAGTTGTTGCTTTGTGCCTTGAGACCCAAAGGAATATTGAAGATGAAAAAAATAATCAGTGAAATATAATAACTACCAGATGGCTTTTTGTAATAGATTTACTTTTTGACACAGTTTTCTGAAAGAGATAACTTGGACTATTTAACTGTTAAAACATTAAATGAATTAACAATAAATTTCTGTCTCTATATATATATTGTGTTACCTTTTGTCCAGAACAAATTATGGACATAGTGTTTCAGCTCCTACACACAGCTCAGATACACCGTTTACAGCCTAGCCATCAACATCTCCCTGTGAGTAAGTACTAAACATGCACCAGATATTTCCACACTCAGTCTACTATACATTCTGTCATAAGAAGTCTAGACATTTAAATCTGCTCTATAGGAAGTTTCATACTTCAGATTGGTTTTCTGTTTTTCAGGCACATGGCATCTAACCACATGATTCTGCTCAGTTTAGTTCCAAGTTCCTTTTACAGATATTTTACAAAGACAATAAAAGCAAAACAACAAAGGAAGCTGAAATGCAGTAAGAGAAAACTTAGGAGAAGTATAAAAAGTTCAAGTACAGTTAATCACTTGGACCAGAGGGTACCTATCTAAGAGTTCTTACAGAAAAAAATAATTCAAAATATAAGCATGATGGATGCACTATGCCTTTTAAAAATGCAGCTTCTACTGCATATTATGAAGTCCATAATGGATTGTTGTCTATAAAAAAAGAACCCAAATAAGTAAATCCAAATTAGAGGTTGGAAAGTTTCTCCACAATTCCCTGGAATCTCAGTGCTTTGTTTAAACACAAAGAAATGTTGCTCCAGTTTTCTTTGTGTTCAGATTTTTTTGCTTTTATTTAGTCAAGAGACATGAGAACAGAAAACATGACATAACTATAAAATATGTGGTTATGTGATATGTGATACACATAGAATGGATGTGATTTTGTGGAATTAGTTTGTATATGTGCCTTACTTCAGTTATTTTTACTATTGCCAGGTTTATGATGACTATTTTACTTGTACTCCTGAGTGCTCCTTCTATGTCTGAGTTAATTTTCACGGTACAAATTTTTATTTGTACTCACCTCTAGAATCAAACTGAGAAGGGAATATTGAGCTGTAATAGCTGTGCATTTAGAGGTTTGTCCCAAGGAATAACCTTCCATCCCTGAACAGTAAGAAGAAAAAAAACCCAAAAAACATGTACAATGATGACTTACATGAGCATATATTTAAACATCAGTAAATGAGTGCAAAACATGTTTTGCAACACATACCTGCAGGTATCTGCTGACTTTAGGATTAGTTTAAGCATTCAACTTACTTGTAGGTTGTATAAGTCTTAACTAGAGTTGTACAACTTTTTAATAAACATAGACACCTAACATGTTTCTATCCTCATAGGCTGTGTGAATATACCCTCTAGGTTCTACAGATAATGCCTGAACAGCGTTAAGAATAAAAAAATGTATCTGGCCACAACCAGAAGAAATGAAATGTAAATTGCTTAAATTATGACAATGGGAAACATGGGGGAGAAGATGAAAAATTCAGGGCTAGGTATAATTTATTTACATGAACATGACTTTCAGGATGGCATACCCAGCAGCTCCCCTGAATATACAATAGCTTCTTTTTTTTTCCTTTTTTTTAAGTCCAGTAAATCCAAGTGCAATTTACGAATTCAGATTTCTTGAAATCTGAACTATATAAGCTATTTGTTGGTAATTGCTTTATTTTTATTTATTTGAGGTTAAAAATATTGTAGAACATATGAAAAATCTAAATTAATTAGATAACCATAGTTTATGAAATAAATTATTACCTTTTTAACATGTCTGATTTCTTTGGAGATGTTTAGGGATAAGTCACCTGGTGGGTGTAATTTATTGGAATTTTTATAGTGATTTAGGGAAAAAAAAAAAGAATGTGCATAAAACTGTCAAAGGCATAGAAGATAGGAACTCATAGATATCATTAAGCCTTTAATTTTCTTGATATTTAGCTACTAATTTTCATTTCGTGGAGCATCCACACAGACACCTTTCTGTCTTTGGGTACATCCTTCATGCCAGATCTGCTGTCCAAAGTAGCCTGAGCATTCACATTCCAGGACTGATATAAGACAATGGTGTGGATGTTTCTTATCTTATCACCAAAGGAAACTTCACTCCCTTACAGGAATCTCTGACAACATGCTGCTATCCAGTTCCAGTTTAACCCCTTCTGCAGGTGGGCCATCTTGCCTTCCATGCCAGATCACTCTATGGTCACAAATTACTACGGCTCAGCAGTTATCTGTTGAATTTCCCCTTCAGCTGTCTGGAGAAAGACTATACAACATGCTTGTCAAGAAGCATAATTAAAAAAACTTTTGAAGGGATATTTATTCATTCAGACATCAGTTAAAATTACAGCAACCTCAGCAATGAGGCAGTCCTTTGTGTTACAAGTATAAACCACTTCTTTACTTATTATCTGGAGTATGAAAAAAAAAAAAAAAAAAAAATTAAAAAA